>PVIW01004371.1:23918-86236 GCA_004026585.1 Noctilio leporinus
TACTGAGTCAGCCATGAAGAAGATAGAAGACAACAATACACTTGTGTTCATTGTGGATGTCAAGGCCAACAAACACCAGATCAAGCAGGCTGTGAAGAAGCTCTATGACATTGATGTTGCCAAGGTCAACACCCTGATCAGGCCTGATGGAGAGAAGAAGGCATACGTTCGACTGGCTCCAGACTACGATGCTTTGGATATTGCCAACAAAATTGGGATCATCTAAACTGAGTCCAACTGGCTAATTCTAAATATAAAAATTTTATACTGTAAAAAAAAAAAAAAAAAAAAAAAAGCCAATATGGAAAAAAATATAGTAATGGGGCTTTATATTTTAATATTTCACATATCTGACAGGTATGACAAATGATTATCAGTAACATTGGTTGATTAGACTATTCACATCCCAGCTTATGGAGGTAGGTTAGCATAGCTCCCAGAAAAGCAGATTGCAATTTCCAAAGAAATGTAGTTGTCCTGTTATCCCCTCCTTCCTTTACCATGCCTATTCAGAATCAGCAACTTAAACCTTGAGTCTCTGAAAGACAAATATTCATTTTTAAAAACCAACTCTAAGATAATAAAAGCACGTGTTTATATTAAGACTTGTATCCAAGTGCTAATAATAGCTTTACTTATGATAGACAACTGGAAATAATTAAAAATTTTACTTACAATGAATGGACAAACAAGTTATGCTACATCTATATAATGTAATGTATGAAACAGTAATAAGCCATTTTTACCCATGTATGAATCTCAAAAAGAGTGTGCTATGTTAAAGAAGTCAGACATTAAAAAATGGTTTATACTGTGTGACTTCATGAATATAAAATCCTAGAAATTGATAATAATCTCTATAAAAGTAGGTCAGTGACTACCTGAGAAGGGGAAATTGAAGAGAAGGGAACCATTACAAAAGTGCTTGAATTTTTCATCACTTTTGGGAGTGATGGGTATGTGTATTATATTGATTAGTGATAGTTTCACAGGTATACACATATGTAAAATTTAAATTATTCACCTTAAACTTATGTGGTTTGTTGCATGTCAAATCAACCTCAATAAATCTGTTCTTTTTGTAAAGTCTACTTTTAAAATACAATTAAAATATTAATAATAACTTTTTAGGAGGTATTTATATTTAATAACTGTGCCTTTTATATTAGGTCAAAAGCACTGGCATCACAGTAAACTTTCTTTGAGATCTTTACAAAAGAGACTGGGGAAGAGGCACTCAGAGCAGATTGGACCAGTTTTTAATTATTAGCAATCCAATGCTGAAATTTGAAAGCAGACCTTCTCTTTTGGAATACCTCACTGCCTGGTAACTTTCAGCATTCCAGATATGACTTTTCTGTGATGAAAAGATCAGCAAGGCATTCTGGAATTAGAACTAAAGAGCCACTAACACCATGCTTTTGGAGGTGGCACGTAGCCTTGTCTCTAACCATTATTCCCAATTTGATCACTTACTTGAGCTCCAGGATACAGAGAAAATTTCTTCCTTGTTCTTCTGAATACTGTGTCCGAAGGTGATTCGAGCAGCACTCTGGTTCCCAGAGCTTCCATCCGTTGCCTGCCAGAGGAACTTTCACCTTGTCCAATCTGACATCAAAACCCCTTCACAGAACAGCCATGTATCTGTTTTGCGTACTATAAAAATCTCAAATTATTTGCAGCTAAACCTTGCATCACACAAGAGGACTCTGCTGTATTTGCCACAAACAGGTCCCAGCATGACATGTCTTCACCAGAGATGTTATCTGAGCTCAGAAGTCTTTATTCACTCTCCCTGCATCTTCCCTGGGCGTCTTGCCAATGCTGGGACAAACCTAAGGGGAATTCTTGCTCTTGTTAACAGCTGGATGCCCTTCATGTCATCTTTGTGAACACAATCCAGTTTCATCTTACTCATCCACCCCTACTGAACACTTTTTCTATCTCCCACACCAGTGCTGTTTTCTTCCTGGAAACCATATTCCATTCAATTTAGAGAAGAGCATGGAAAAAGAACCTGAAAGATAATAATCCAAGCTTTTTAAAAGATTTAAACCAAAAAATGGAATTTTTAAAGTAAGAAGAACCTGGATGAAGCTTAGGTGGTCTATACTGGACATCATGAGCTTCAAAAAGGGGCCTGGACAGGCCACCAGTACCACAAAGTATAGGTGTTAAATGAGGTTTACTGAGGACAGAATTTACAAACTGATACGTGGAAGACCACAGGCAAAGCTCTGGATTCTCCATATTCCATGGAAAGCTGTGCTTTCAGCATACATTTTCCCACTTAGTATGTATGATTTTTGTGTAGGAGTTTGCTTTGAAATTCAGACCTCAGACTATTTATTTACTGAGGAGAAGAGGAATTCACCCTTCATTTTTTTTTTTTTTGGTGTTGACTGTTTTTTGTTTTTTTTTTCTTTTAATTTTATTGTTGTTGTATTACATCCATCCCTTTTTTTCTCCCCTCTGTCCCCCTCCCCATCACCCTTCATTTTAAAGAACTAATCCAGGACCTGAGAAAACAATGCATCTGACTACACAGGCCCTAAGTCCGCAGTTGCAAAATCTATTGACACAAAACTATAGAAATTATCATTTACAATGAACAGTATTAACAAACAGATTGAAGAACCAATCTACAGTCTGTACAGAATAAAAGAAAAAGTACAGAGCTTAGAGTCTAAGAATCTGTTTTTGGAATCCCACCATGTGATCAGGAACAAAACCAAACCTTTGAGTCTGTTTCATTGTCTTTAGAGTAGGGATATAGATAATTACATTACAGCCAAACCTTTTGCGTGCATGAATGTGAAATAATTTTTAGTATATAAGATTCCCTCAGATAATGAAGATATGTAATTCCCAGTAATAGAAAAATATGGAAAGATGATTACAAAGTACCACCCATATGATGCAATTAAAAAGTTATTAATATTTCATTGTATGTATATATATATACCACATTGTCTTTATTCATTTATCTGTTGATGGAGACTTAGGTTATTTGCATATTATGGTTATCATGAATAATGCTGCAATGAACATTAGAGTGCAGAAATCTCTTCAAGATCCTGACTTCAATTCTTTTTAGATACAGATACAGTAATGGAATTGGTAAATCATAGATAGTCCTGTTTTTACTATTTTGAGGGATATCCATATTTTTTTCCATAGTCATTGCAGCATTTGACATTCCCACCAATAGTGTACAAAGGTTTCAATTTCTCCCCAACCTCTATGAAAATGCTGTCATTTGTAACAACATGGATGAATCTGGAGGACATTATACTAAATGAATGAAGTTAGTCATGGAAGGCAAATACTGCATGATTCCATTTACATGAATTATCTAAAATAGTTTAACTGATAGAAGTAAAAAAATACATAGTGGTTTCCAGGGGCCGATTGGGAGGGGGTGGGAGAAATGAATTATATTCAATGTGTTTAAATTTTGATAAATAAATTCTAGAGATCTGCTGTACGACATAGTGCCTACAGTTAACAATGGGAAATCATGCACCCCAAAATTAGTTAAAAGTGTAATCCTTGTGTTAAGTGTTCATATGACAAAATACACACACACACACACACACACACACAAAGAGGCACAAGGAAATTCTGGAAAGTATTGGCCATCTCTGTTACCTTAATTAGCATGAGAGTATCACAGCTGTTTGCATTTGCCCCAACTCATTAAATTAAACACATTAAATATGTGCAGTTATTTGTATATCAACTATACCTCAACAAAGCTCTTTAAACATAGTTAATAGTTAAGTTACAAGTGCTTGTTCTTCAAAGTTATTGACATAAATGTTGCCAGTTAGCACTAACAAAAATTCTGTGCTTAATCATAATTTATTCAAGGTTTTGAACTTGCTCTTATACCCATCCTTGCACTTCCTTGTAAATAAAATCCAGTTTAGCAAGAACCCTGCTAAACCAATTTCATTGAAATCCCCCACCCACAGCATCTGAGCACCCTTAGAATCTGACCAGTAGTTCTCCCACTGTTCCCACGAGATATCTAATCACCCTGACCTATCTTCAGCAAAGAATCCTGTCAGGCTGGTTTAGCTAAAAATCCCCTTATTCCTGACGTTTTCTTTTTAGTAATTTTCCATCCACTGATTTCTACTCTGCTCCTTGGCTATAAATTCCCACTTGTCCATGCCGAATTTGGAGTTGAGCCTCGTCTCTGTCTCCCATGGTAAAATCCCACTGCCGTGGTCCCTATACCTATTACAATTATGCTGAATAAAGTCTGCTTTACCATCTTTGATAAATGTCATTGAATATTTTTTTCTTTAACAGCACAATGCTGGCTCCCATGGGGGAATACTTTGGGGCTTTATACTGGTGGTCTTCAATATTTTCCTCATGTATCCTGTATAAGGATTTGAGCAACCCTATAATCTCTTACATATTTATATTCATATCTAGATTTTTATGAAAGTTAAAGTAGTTGCAAAAGGTATAATTTCCAGACTTTTGTAAGTATTGATGCTTTAAAGTAAAGCTTCCCCAGATTTTTATTAAGCTTGAGACTGTTTTATTGATAACCCTATCATAAATTTCTACTATAAATTATAAATTTAAATTAGTTTTATGCTTGTAACCATAAGATTAAAGAGTCTCCTTATTGATTTATTATTAAATTTCTATCAGAATACAATTGATAAGACATTATATGTATATTACTTTTGGTAAATAATATTTAAGTTAGAAAGCAAAATTTTATAGAAACAAACCTCTTAAGATGACTGGACTGTTTTTAAAAATGAACTTATCCTTGGATTAATATTTTTAAAATATTTTATTCATTATTTTCGAAGAGAAGGGCAGAGAGAGAGAAAGAAATGGAGAGAAGCATTAGTGTATGGTTACTTTTCACCTGCTTCCAGCTAAGGACCTGGCTGGAGACCTGGCTTGCAACCTCAGGTTGTGTGCCCTGACTAGGGAATCGAACCAGCGAGCTTTGGGTTTGCAGGCCAGCACCAATCCACTAAGCCACACCAGCCAGGGTCTAATATTAATTATAGATAAAATAAAACAGGATTAGGAGTAATTCTGTGCCTATCTGTGATGGTTAATTTTATGCGTAAGCTTGGTTGGCTCTGACATTAAGTATTTTGGTGAAACAACTTCCCAGATGTTGCTGTGAAGCTATATTTTAGACTTTAAGTAAAATAAAATACTTTCCTCAATTTTGGTGACCTTATTCAATCAGTTGAAGGCCTTAAGAACAAAGACCGAAGCTTCCCAAAGAAGAACCAAATCAGCCTAGAACTTATAATACAGAAGCCCTGCATGTATTTCCAGTTTGTTGGCCTGCCCTGTAGATTTTGGACCCAACACCACCTTTTTACCATCAACTTTTACCTAAATATCTACCCTGCTGGTCTGCCTCTCAGATTTTGAGTTTGCCAGCTCCTGCAACAATCACTGAGGCAATTTCATGTTCGTTCTATGTATAGGGTATGGCAAAAGTAGGCTTACAGTTGTTCATATAGAAAATAACACAATAATTAATAAATAATACAAGAATAAACTGCTTCATGTACTCACATCTGGAAACCTACTCTTAAACTCTGTATATATTTAGCGTATATATATTCGTGACTAATCAATGACATTTTCAAAAATTAATATAATTCCTTCTTCTGATCCAAATGATAGATGGATTTAGAATATTTTTGCATCTCTATTTTATGAAATACTGAAATTAGATATAAATAAATTAGCCATATACTCCAGGAAATACTTGCTCCTGAAATTAAAACAGTGAACCCATTAAAATAACTTACAAAGACTAAACTTTTTCATCAAGATTTTGAGACTCTTCCCTCTCTGCTCCCATCACTCCAGAACCCAGCTCATCCCCTAAGAAGACTCACCATAAAATCACTAAGCCCATACCCTAAAATCCTAAAGATAACCTCACTTTATTTGCTATCTTAGCTTTTTCTCTCACTGTTGGTTATTTGGAAACCTGAGATTAACATCTTTCATTGTATTTTTACAGATGTAAATGCCAATAAAAGTCTCCCAGAAACTAGCAATATTGCTCAATTTCTAAAGCATCATTGGTGAATGTAAACTGAGTCAGAAGTTATTTCTTCAAGAAAATACAATTGACAAATCTTTAGTAATATTGATCAGAGAAAAATGTAAGAATAAGCAATATTAAGATTGCCAATCACAATTTAATTGCAAAAGCAGAAAAAAGTGAAGGTGATAAGAATAAAAGAATATATTTGAAACAGACAAAATGAAGAAATTCATAGAAGAGATCAACTAGTTACGGCAGAGGCTACACATTTTTCTACAATATCTATATTTTTCTTCAATCTTTTAACAAGCTTTGATTTTTAGATAAGCACATAACCAAATAGAATACAAACCACATTGCTCAGCATTTCTTACAGCCCTATAACCTGAAAAGACTAAGTCCTGGCCAATTAAATGTAAGTGTAAATGGTGGTTCTGCTTCCAGGAAGCACCCATGAAGAGATGCTTTCCTTTCTCTTTGTTTCTTTCCTCCTGCTTAGATACATTCATGAACCACAAGGTGGAACCCACATATTGGTGACTGTGGAATGAACTTCCTGCATTAGTGAAAGAAAAAACTGTCATCTTGTTTAAGCCATAGTTACTTGGAGCCTATTATTATCGGCATCTAACTCAATCACTGAAAACAAAAGTTGATAATTTGGATTTCACCAGAAGTTAAAACTTCTTATTAAAAACACTAACACCACAACATGTTGGCAAGGATGTGGTTACTGAAACTCGCATGCATTGCCGTTGTGTCCAAGACTGGCAGTTTCTTATAAAGTAAAGCTAATCTAAATTGTCAAATAGAATGGTCAATAGTGGAAGAGTGAAAGGTTGACTAGAAGAGTGTGAACCTTCAGTGGAGAAGAAAAGCCCTACTAGGAAGGGCTCCTAGTGGCTAACTGGGTTCAAATTAAAAATAATAATAATAATAAAGCCTAGCAGCAGTTTTACACAGTAGCCTCTCATGCAATCTGCACTTCAGGAGACCTCTGCTGAACTGGCTGTCTGCATTTTCTGGCACCTGAGCCAGCCTTTACAAAGAAGTTCCTGGAATCCAATTTCAACCAATAGGGCTGAGGCTTTCCTCATCCAATTGGAGCTGTGCGGCTCCAGCCAATCAAGAGACCGTGCCTTTTGGGCCAATCAAACTGCAAGGATTGGAGTCCTCATTTTCATGAGGAAGAATCAACTGGGGACCAGGGATGGGAAGGGACTTCTGTCTATATAAGCTAGCTCCTCTCTGGCTCTGTTAGTGCACTTTTTCCAATCCAGTAGAGAATGAAGTCTGAGTCTCCCTGGCTGAATTGAAACGCCAAAGAGCAGAGCAGAGCAGACTAATGCAGCACAAAGCAGATCATGAACCAGAGCAGATTTGTCTAGTTGGAGAGGAACCTGGCCCCAGGGCTGCCTCACAGCCATGGTCTTTTCACAGCTGTGCTGTATCACAATTAAGCTATTTTACACTGAATAAAGTTTCCTTCTTCACCCACACCTCAAATTTGTGATTCAAATTTGATTCCTGTTGGGATCAATTTGACACCAATGGCCATTGGTTGACGAGGGATAAGAGAGACTGAATGCTCTAGAATAATGAAAATGTGCCATATACATGCACAGGTTATATAGGCATATGCATTTTTCATTCATTGAACTGTACACCTTAGTATCTTTATTTCATTGTATTGAACTATACCTTGACTATAAACAAAGAAATGATTTCATTGATTATCTTAGGTTTTTTAGGGGAAAATAAACTAGTTGATAATCAGTAGGCCCAGAATGGGAAAATTTCCATTTCTCACTAACTTGCATTTCCATGGGATGTTTAATTATCTCTACACCATATTAAAATTTCCTTGACAATTGCCATAGCCAGAAAAATACTGACTAGCGGAAATCTTGGAGAGTTTTGTTTTTAAGCATTGACCAGAAGCATCAGTGAAACATGACAGGCTGTTAATATATGAAAAAATTCTCAATAAAGAAAATTTCAAGAAATCACAAAAATAAAACAAACTCCTAGAATGGATAAGCAGTTACATCAAGGTCGTAGGATACATTGTTAATATACAAAAGTTAATTTCTTTTGGATCTGTCTTTGCATTTTTCTGTGAACATGCAATTATTACAAAATAAAATTTCTTAAATGGAAAAATTTATCTACTCTCTTTAACACAATATTTGTAATCCTGCCATCTTGCCTAGCTTTGATAAAGCTGATAATTCACCAAATGACATTAAGAATTGATGATCCACTTAATGAGATTTATTTAGGACATAAGCCAAGAAAGCCACAAAAGCATCTAAAAAAATGGGATTATTTATTTTAACATTAACTTATGCTGACACATACACAATTTCACACAACTCTAGCCCCACCTCTCAAAAGAATTACTATGATTATTTTGGTAAAATTCCATCCAGTATTGTGTGTGTGCTAAAAGTGAGTGTTTCTCAGACTTCAGTGTGCATGATAACCATTACAGAACTTGTTAAAACACAAACCACTTGGACTCCACCCATAGAATTTCTGATTGACCTAGATAAGAGCAAAATGATCTGTGTCTCTAAGAAGTTTCCAGGCAATGCTGATACTCTGATACTACCAATATTGAAACTACATCTTTAAAATGATTGATCAAAAACAAATTTTACTCTTTTCTTAATGTTCAATAAGATATGTTGTGAATGTTTTTATGTTACTCTTTGAAAACATAATTTAATAGGTTTACAGATTTTCAATATATTTGTGTCCTGTAATTTTTTAAGACTAAGGGCCCTGGCTGGTGGAACAGTGGGTAAGGCACCAGCCTGAGAACCCAAAGGTCGCTGGTTCGATTCCCAGCCAGGGCACGTAACCAGGTTGCAAACCAGGTGTACAACTAAGTTCATAGCTAGAAGCAGGTGAAAGGCAACCACACATTGATGTCTCTCTCCCTCTCTCCCTTCCCCTCTCTCTAAAAATAATAAATAAAATCTTTAAATACAAACAAACAAACCAAACAAATGACACTTGGAATTTCCAAAACTTAAAAAAAAAAAAAACTTATATTTTGTTGGGGCTCATAAAGGACCAAAAATTACCATCATTAAAGGAAGAAACTATGATATTGGAAAATGCATCTAACATCTATGGACAAGTGAATTTTCAAATACTGAACCCCAAAACTGGGTAGATCTATTCAGTCACTGGAAGACTTTCACCACTAGAGAGAAATTCCCCCATGGGACAGGACCAAGGGCAACTGAGAGTACATGCTCTTGGTGGGCTGCCAGCCTTTCCAGAGAGAGATTATGGCTCTCTCCATCCAGGATAGGAAAGGAGCAATCTTTCAGGACAGTTTTACTCACAGCTTCATTAGGCTATCCTACAGCACCAAATAATGAATCATCAGATTACTTCATTTCAGTGTTTATCTGGGACAACTGGTAAATCACAGACTAGGCTCCCAGAAAACTGTTGTTCCTAATCCCCTACCCAATGAATAACTTAATTTTTTGTTGCCTAAATTCTAAACTCATTGAGAAATAATACAAAAATGAAGGCAGATTATAGGTTAAAATGTCATCTTTGTAAATCATTGGTATAAGATAAAGCTGGCTTCTGCGTGTGGCTGAGCAGACAGTCTATGGTGAACTTCATCCAGCATTCGGCTGATTTATCTGCTCTCTCACAGGCTGAAGTTGGATCTTGACCCCAAATCTACACCATGGCAGTAAGTGAGGAGCTAGAAAGAGGCCAAGGTCATGACTCTAGTGATAACAAAAAGCTCCTTTAACACGGAAGTAAACCTTGGCAGTTGAGAAGAACACAGCCACCACCACCACCATTTTGTCTCCCCCTGCATCCAATATCATTGATCACTAAAGTAATTTCTAGGGATCCATTGTTGTAAACAGATTATAATGGATATCCATGCATGTCAACTCATATTTGCATCTCTGGTTATTTGGCTAGGAATAATGACTAGAAGTTTGAAATGACTGAGCTAGTAATTTAAGGCTTTCCATACATCCAATTGTCTCCCAGAAAGGTACAGAGATTTATACTCCCATCATACTGTACTGCAGTATGAGTCTGAATAAATCTCTATTGTGTCAAATGAGCAAGAGAAGAATGGTATTCACTACTTTAGAAACATTATTTCATTGTAATCTCACAGCAACCCAATGAAATGGAAACTATTATTACTTTACAGAGGAAAAAACAGGATTAAAGAGGTGAAAATACTTGCTTAAAGTCACAGCTGAGAAGTAGCTAAGTGGACACCTGACTCCACTCATCAGCTTTTTAAATCACAATTGGTTTGAAAAAAGAAAACACATGACATGAAAAGTCATATGAGATCTAAGAGGAAAAGATATATATTGAGAAATCCCACCGGTGAAAAGTGCCAGCTCCTTTAGGATTTTATGGGTGTATATGTTTATTTACTTACCATCTATTCCTTAAGATACATGCCTGGAGCCCAGAGTGGCCACCTGGGAAGAGTGTCACCATCGGCAAAGCAGAAGGCTCCTCAAGGGCAGCCTGGAGAATTTCCTTACTCCCTCAGTTGCATTGCAAAAACCCTTGCACTGTAGCAGAACACAGATCTGGTCCGGCTGCCTGCCCACCTCAAAAGCCAATACCTGAGAGATAGGTTCTGATGTAAAGTTTATTTTCAGGTGCCAGAAACCAAGAAGATAGAGGACTCGTGTCTCAAAGTCCATCTCCATGTCTCAGAACAGGCAAAGATTTGAATAAGAAAGGAGAAAGGAAACAGTAACTTCATACTTCTAGGAATTATTCCTAGCCAAATAACCAGGCGTATAGGTATAGCAAAATATGCATTTAGGGGGAAAACATAACACACAGAAACTACCCTCTTCCCACTCCCCATTTCTTTTTATATTTTTTAACTTAAAAATTCTCAACCACTTTTTCATAGAAAGGTGTCTTTTTCCACCAGTAAAGTGAGAGTATCACTGGGTTCATTCATAGCCAGGGCTCTCCTCCTCACTAATTTTTGTGGTCCCCGCTGAAGTAAAGAACACAAAAGTTGCTCTACCTGGTCCTAAAGATAATCTGATGAAAGGAATGTAAGACAGTGAGGCCAGCAGTTTATTCTCCATAAAGTCTCCACAACAAGTGCTTAAAATATGGCTAAGAGATGACATTACCAAAGCAGACATTTCTTCCCTTTTCAATTTGGTTTTCCAGAGGCTAGCTGCTAAACTTCAAATTAAAGACAGGGCAGGGCAAAAGTAAGCTTACAATTATTCATTTAGAAAGTAATGCAATAATTGATAAATAATAATCAAAGAATGGATGTAATACAACAATAAAATTAAAAAATAAAATGACAACACACTCACAAAAAAATAAAAATAATAATAATCAAAGAATGAACTGTTTCCCATACTCACAACAGTCAACTTACTTTTGTCCTAACCTGTATAATCTCAATAGAGTCAAATCAATTCTAACAGGTGATAACTTTTTTTCTTTTGATTCTCTGAATAACACATTAGTTCTCTTTACCAAACATGATAGCCATTTAGCCAATGTCTAAATTATGAACTACATTTGTTAAGAACAGGGCCGAGAACTGAGCTAAATGGTTACATCACTAAAGACCTGCCTCCAGGTAGTCAGAATGTTGCTGAATGGTGAGTTGGGGTCCTGCTGCCCAAGGCCACTCTCCAGGTGAAATTCCAGAGGCAAAGGCTGGGTGATAAAGGAAAGAAGTCTATTCAAAAGTTTCACAATTTTTGAATACCATTTTTCCACATGAATTTGTCACCTACGCCTATCAGTTAAGGTTAAACTCTTGAACTCTTTTAGTCATAGCTTTAATCACGTAAGCCTATTAATTAGGCTAAACTCTAACAACTGGGTTATCTTATCACTCCCCTGTTAAGGTTTCAGTTATCTTATTTCTATAGGGTTAGTTTACAAACTAAAACAACATAAGATTTCTTCATTTTGGAAGAAGGGTGGGTTTATGCTTCAGAGCTTGTTACCTCTAGAACACCAAAAAGAATAAACCTGCCACCCTCTGCCAGGCCAGTCTAATTCTAGGCTGTGCCTGGAGCTCCTCCCCATCCAAAATACCATCCATTGGGAAATGTAGGCAGCTGCAGCACAATCATCCAGCATTTTTGAGGAAGAGGAGCCTGCGAGAAAGCCACCTCAGGAGCCAGAAAAGCTCATGAACCAAAGACTCAGCCCTCTTTATTTCCATTGACTACGGACCATTCAGCTTCTCAGCCAATCCTGTCCTAGACCACCTTCCATTGCCTCAACAAACTCCTCCTATGGCCCCTTCTACTTCTCCCCAGTGATCTTAATCAGATCTCGCTGTATCACAGTAGCATAAATTACTCAAGTCCACCAAACACATTTCTTCATCATGTTTCCCAAAGATTGCTACTAGTCCCAGGCCAGACCATGCAGCTTATGGTTCCAGCGCCAGGAAAATAAAGCCTCATTATTTTGGGCAGTGGGGGTTGGGGTGGAGGAAGAATCGCTGGTTGCTCAGGAAAGTCCATTTAGAGAGACACCACAGTCCTAGAACATATACAAACCCACCCACTCTGGGAACCATCACCAGAGCAACAGCTAGAGGGGCGCCAGTCACGTAGGTGAAGCAGGCAAAGTGACTAGGAAAGGGACAAGTGCCAAGCAAGTAGCATTGTTCCCTCTTTGGCCCCTCCCCCACATACAGTGCCACAAAGCTGTGAAACAGATCACCCAGCACTAATACCTAAAACTCCACCCCTTACAACATAACAGGTGCAACAGCTCTTCCTAATACACAGAGGCAAGCACAGCAAGCTGTCAAGTTGAGGAGACAGAGAAGTATGGCCCAAAAGAGGAAGCAGATCAGGGTTCCAGAGGGAGAACCAAGTGAGGAGAAAGCCAACCTAACAGATGCAGAGTTCAGAACACTGGTGATAATGATGTTCACAGAAATAACTGAGTATGGTAAACACATAAGGGAAGAAGTGAAGGCTACACTAAGTGAAATGAAGAAAAACCCACATGAAACCAATGATGACAAGAAGGAAGCCAGTGTTCAAATCAACAATTTGGAACATAAGCAAGAAATAAACAGTCAACTGGTACAAAATGAAAAAATAAGAATTAAAAAAACTGAAGCAAGGCTTAGAAACCTCTGGGACAACTTTAAACATGCCAACATCTGAATCATAGGGTTGCCAGAAGAAGAAGAGGAAGAGCAAGAAATTGAAAACCTTTCTGAAAAAATTATGAGGGAAACCTTCCCTAATATTGTGAAAGAAATTGACATACAAGTCCAGGAGGAATAGGGAGTCCCAAGCAAGCTAGATCCAAAGAGGACCACACCAAGACCCATCATAATTAAAATGTTAAAGATACAAAGGGAATTTTAAAAGAAGCAAGAGAAAATAAGAGAGTTACCTACAAAGGAGTTCCCATAACACTAGCAGCTGATTTCTCAACAGAAACTCCGCAGGCAAGAAGGACCTGGTTACAAGTATTCAAAGTAATGGAAAGCTATGACCTGCAAGATTACTCTATCCAGCAAAGCTATAATTTAGACGGGAAGGGCAGATAAAGTGCTTCCCAGACAAGGTAAAGCTAAAGGAGTTCATCATCACCAAGTCTCTATTATATAAAATGTTAAAGAGATTTATTTAAGAAAAAGAAGATCAAAACTATGAACAGTAAAGCGACATCAAACTCACAACTATTAACAAATGAGTCTAAAAACCAAAAACAAACTAAGCAAACAACTAGAAGAGGAACAGAACCATAGATATGGGGATCATATGGAAGGTTATCAGCAGGGACAGGGAAGGAAGAGAATGGGGGAAATGGGATTAAGAAGTATAACTGGTAGGTAAAAAATAGACAGGGGGATGTTAAGAATATTTAAGAAAATAGAGAAGCCAAAAACTTATATGCATGGCCCATGAACATGAACTAAGGGTGGGGGATTGCTGGAGGGCAGGAGGGTATCAGGCAGAGGGGAGCAAAGGGGGAAAAATTGGGACCAGCATGTAAAGTACACTTTAAAAAAAGAAAAGGTAATAATGTGAGGTGATGGATGTGTTGATTACATGATTGTGGGAACCATTTCATAATGTGCGTGTGTGTGTGTGTGTGTGTGTATGTATGGAATCATCACATTGTACACTTTAAATATATTACAATTTTATGGAATCATCACATTGTACACTTTAAATATATTACAATTTTATTGGTCAATAGTCCCTCAGTAAAGCTGGCAGGAGGAGTAAGACTAAGTCTTGCAGGTCCACAGTCTCGCAGAATTTGCTGAGGAGGCAATGTTGTGGGCTCACACAAAGCCATTTCTTAAATTCAGTGAGCTCTCTGAATTGCTTTCTCTCTGTGCCAAAGACTCATAAAACACACACACACAATCTTTCCATCTTCTGACTTCCGATCTCACATTTTCACTAGGCTGGGAAAGAGAGATGTGGGTGGAGGTGGGGCAATTTGCTCAACTACACCGAAAGTAAGATGAGGAATAGAAAACTCCAACCTAAGTTTGACTGACTCACAGGACCTAGCTCTTCTCTTGCTCCAAATCTAGCTGAAACTCCCCTTGTGGGAAGAGATCTGATCTTTACTTTTTTCTGAAACAAGGAAGAAACTGGGTAAAATCCTGAAGCTGGTGGATGGGGAGGGAGTTTTTGTCACAAACACTACCTGTCTTCACCCAATACCTGTTAGTGAAATGTTAGCAGGCTGTGGAAAATAGATGGAGTGAATCTCTGAAATTCAGAAAGAATGCATGGTTTCAAAAAGTAGACAAATTCAGAAAAAGCCATCCAAGTAGAGATTTAGAATTTCAGAAATTTACAGATCAGAATGCTTGAGATACAATCACAGTGTTGCAGAGAAAGTTTGCAAAAGTTTCAGAGAGATACAGAAAACAATAGGCATGTGCATGTTTTCAGAGAGATATTGGGAGAGTGACACAAAGAACTTGAAAAAAAATCAAGTTTGAGAGAAGAGAAATGGGGTCAGATTTTTCTGACACATGGGCTCCTGCATACCAGGAATGCCTGAGAATGTTTGACATTTTGCTTCAAAAAAAAAAAAAAAAAACAGTCCAGTGAGTCCCTCATTTATCTACAGATATTGTATGAGGAAGTTTAGCTGGAAGACAACGCGAAAAGTGTAGGCAGGGAGCGAAGAAATGACAATTCACTTGTGCTCTTTGCCTGGCAGGACGGTGGGACGAAAGATGCAAAAACTTGTCCTAGTCCTCCCCCTGGTGGCCATCTCTTGTACTACATCCTGTAAAGCAACCTTTCCAGGTCCTGGGACGCTTATCAGTCTGAATTTCCCAATCTCCAAGTCAAGGCCTTACAAGAGAGTTCACCTACGAATCACTCTTGTCCCTAAATTCCTATCTCACTTTAAATAGTTGTGTGCATTTGCCCTGCCTTTGACAGTTACCTCCAAGGAGCGCTTCCCATGGACCCAGTAGTGAGCAAACGGTTCTATATTCTCTCCTTTAATATTCGTAACTTTCAAGTCAGGTGGATAGAGACCTTGAGCTCAGAAGAGGCAAGGTGCCTTACCTAAGGTCACACAGCTAATAAGCTGAAGTGTTGTCATTCAAACGTGCCTGTCTTACTTCAAACCCACCCTTTTCTCTGTCCCTAACGCTGAGTTCTCCTCGGCTAGACCTATGGGCTCTGCTGTTGCATGGGGCTCAGTTGTTCCTCTTGGACTCAGTGCTGGTTCTTCCTAAAAGTGACAGCAGCTGTCAGAACTCTCCAATGCTGGTGAGCAGAGAAGCCTACATGGGCCTGGGCTCATTGGCCTCAAAATTCTGTGTGTTCACCACTACTCCCCAGCATTCCCTAGATGAGCTACTAGTCACATGTATGAATGTGTATGTGTGTGTGTGTGTGCATGTGTGTTTGTGCCAGTCATGCCTGTACAGGAGCTGTGGTCCTTCTAAATTGTAGACAGTGGCTATGTTTCTAGTGTCAGCCCCACCTCTCGCCCTGTCCTGAGAAACCTGTTTGCCCAGGTATGTGGTGACAGTTGCCATAGCAGCTACCTCAGAGCTGTGGTCTTTGGCCCCTGCAGGGGTCCAGGAGAATGCTGAGCCCAGAACAAGTTCTCTTCTCCCCAGGACAAGGACAGGTTGAAGGGCAAATGCTGGTCCTCAGAACCCAAGGTCCAGTGGACTGTGGTGGGGATGTAGGGCCTCCCCCGACCCCATCTGGGGGAGGAGCCAGGGCCCTGCTCAACCTGGACTCCAGCTGTCAGAGGCCAGGCCTGAGGCTCATCAGGCTGGGGAGCTGCTGGCCAGCTGGGACCCTGAGGCTGAGACTGGGCCCGGGAGGTTTTGTCCAGACCCAGCTACACAGGTAGGAGTCACCTGGGTTTGCAGGGATAACTTTCTAGTATTGAGAGTCTGCAGCTCTCTTTCTTTCCTTTCTTCCCTTTTCTCCATCCTTAGATCAGCCACCACCTTTCTCAGGCTTATTCTCCTGTACAACAATCCCTTCCTCTTATAATTAAGCATGTGGCCTGTCTCCATGGAGCTCCTTCCTTCCCCATTGTGTGATCTGAACCTGGGAGCACTCCCGATGATTGGCCCTGGGAGCACCATGAAGAGGTGAGGGTCTCTTCTGGCCCCTAGGGACTAAATGGCTTCTCCTCTGGCAGAGCTCCTCCTTCAGGGGCAGGTCTTCTTACTCCTCTCCCCAGTGCAAAAGCACAGCCGCCACCTTCCTCAATGCCAGGGGAACAGCGCCCCCTGAGGTTGTGCAGTGGGGCAGCCCTGACAAAGGGCCATGGCACAGAGTGTGCTCAGGGAGTGACTGCGATCAGTTACTTCAAACTGCATTTGCTCTGAATTGAGAGGAACCTAGGCAGGTGGCACAAAACAGTGTCACCCGGCCCAGCAGGCCGAGAGCTAAGCAGTGGCCAGGGAAGAAGTGACGGCTGAGGGTGGGGGTGGCCAGAAAGAGGGCTTACAAGGTCTCTGTTACCTGGACCCAGACCCCAGTGGGGTTCCTGCCCCAGCCCAGCCAGCTGTGTGTGCCCTGCTCAGAGCCCCCTGGAAGGGGCAAAACAGCTGATTTCCACCTTACCACCAGAAGGACACACCTTCCATGCTGCCTCCAGCACATATAAGACTGAGAAGAAAGGGGCAGGTGGTGCAGCACGGCTTTTGGAGCGAGTCGGGCTTGAATTGAAAATCCAAAGAAGTCCTAGTTATGGGACATCACCAATGGCCCTCAGCTTCTTCACCTGCAAAATGGGACTAATGAGGCCAACTGATAGTCAATGTCAGAACTGTGATTGTATTTGGGACAGGACCTGCCCAATACTTGAAACCTGGCACATACCAGTGAATATTAGTCCTTGCCCTTCATTGTGCTGGAAGAGGAAGTTCTCAGTGAGAGGCTGGTAGGGTGGTGTTTCAGGAAGAACTTGCTAGCGGCCAGAGGTACAGTGGAACCTGCCCAGGATTGTTCCAGGAGGCTGAAGGGGGTAGGCAGATGCCCAGGCACAGCATGGGGGAAGCGGGGGTGGGGAGGCAAGGTGTCCTTCCACATGGAAAACGCTGATCTGCTGGGAGCACTGCAGGCTCCAGGGCTGAGGCCCCATCACATGGCCATTTGCTGAACACATTACGTCTGTTTATAGGCCCAGGCCATGTTCAGACTGTTCCCTCTGCTGGGAGCACGAGCCTGACCCTGCCCCTGCTCACCCTTCTCACTCCAGCACAGTCTAGTAAGAACACACCCTGCTGATCAAGCACTGGCTGTGCCCCAGTCTCTGGGGACGTGAAAATGAATGAGATACTCAGGTCCCTGCTCTTGAGAACCTCAGGTCTAAGGGAGACATGCCCTATATCAAAGGGCACCTTTAGAGAGATAAAAGGGGGGCAGGTTGGGGTTGTGGATGTTCCCCAGGCAAGGAGATCGGAGACATAACTCAGACAAAGTCCTGGGTGGAAGAGGGCTTGTGGCCCTTTCAGAACTTTGGGGAGTACAGCGTAGCATGATGAATTGCAAAGAGGGCTCTGATCCACAGTCTGCTTCATGGGAAAAGGAAGAGCCCCCACAAGAGCAGGATGCCAAGGAGGAAGGAAGGTGCCCCTGGGGCAGCCTGGTCACTGTGACAGCTGTGGGGCTTCCGACAGTGACGACAGGTCCTTCCTCACAGAGGGCTCTGTGCTTGGCTGGAGGTGAGCAGAGCAGGGCTAGAGAGGGGCAGACAAACACACCCTGAGGATGGGTGACGGGAGAGGGAGCTGTCCACAGGGCCTGGCATGTTGGGTGGGGACCTCAGGAGACAAGGCCATGCATGAGGCAGGTGGAATTAGCTGGTCCCCAATTTCAAGCAGAACTTCGGTTACCAGTGGGGAATCAGCCTAATGTCTATAGGTGACACAGGCTGCGGAGCCACAAGCAGGCTCCTGGTCTTCCACTTCCTCTGAACTGTGCACAGAATAGAGGATGCTGGTGGGGAGAGCCTACGGGCACCCTTCTCAAGCACCTGGCCTGCGAGTTCTTCCTTCTGGCCCCCACAAAAGCAGGCGACTCTTTGAGCATCCTGGTTACAGTTAAGCCACAGCAACCTCTACTGTCACTTTAAGTCTCAACACAGTCTCAGCTCAGATATTATTCTGAAATTACATTGCCCAGTGCCATATTATTCAGCATTTCTATGTCATTCAAAGTTAAGACTTCCTCTCCCTGTGGTGCCCACTCCCAGGTGGGCGGGCTGCAAGGCCTGCTGCTCTTGGGAGAAGAGGACTTGAGTGGTCGGCCTGTTTCCTTTCTCTCCACCCCTGTGGGGCTGGTCCCTGGGAGCTGGAGGGCTGTGGAAGATGGAGAAGTCAGGGGCAGGAAGGTTCTGGCTTGACTAGGCTGCCCCTAGAAGGCTCTCGCCCGTGGGTCTCCCAAGTCTCTGGCTGCCTCCTCTCTGTGGATGCTCTCGTGGGGCACACAGGACTCTCTCAGCCAGGGGAGCCTCCCCAGTCCACCCTCCCTCAGCACGGCACCCCCAATCCACTCTTCCACAGCCTGCATGAATCCAGAGCCCCCTCTCCATAGCCCTTTGGCCAGGATCTGAGAAGATCCCCATATCACCTCTTTCATGCACATGACCCATGTCTAACACACACATACACACACACACACACACATGCACACACACACACCAAAACATCCGCACATTCTTTGCCCAACCCCAGGGTGCAGTCCAGTCCCAAACACGCCTTGTCCGTCCACCCCACAGTGGAGTCGTGAGGCAGCCCTGGTTCCCAGTGACCCCAGCTGAGGGGGGCGCCTACCCCGCTCTCCAAAGCCCTTCTACCCCAAACTAACTTGGGCAACCAGCCCTCACACCCTTTCCCTTGTGCACTGGGAAAAATATACAACAAGGATTTATCAAAAGGAATGTTTGCATGATCTTTTTATACCTTCTTCATAGAGCCTTTAGAAAGACCAGCGCAGCTCTTAGCATTTCTTACACAGATCTGCCCCTTGCTTTGCACATTTTATGAGTGTTTCATCTTGTAGAAACTTCCATTTTACCAGCCTGTTACACTTCTGTGATACTCTTCTTCAAGGCGTGTTTCAAATAACCAGTCCTTCCCTCAGAGCCCTGCCCAACCTCCTCAGATGGACTTTGTCGCTTCCTCCTCTCAGCTCCTCAGCGGAGAGGAAAGGAGTGGATGAATGTTGACCTTCCTTGTGCTGATAGTGCTGTTCTGTGTGACCCCCTGGCTTCCAGCTGGGCTGGGCCGGGCCGGGCCCGCTGCACAGGTGTTGGTGTCCCAGCCTCACAGCTGTGCCACAGGTGACAATGTGATGGGACCCTATGGTCTCAGGAGCTCTCGGAGAAGATCTCCTACGTAAATGAGGCCTCATGCTTGGTGGCCAACACCTGCCTAACATGTTAGACCATTTTGAGTGACACCCGCCTGCCTGGATATCACACTCGGTGCCTCTGAATAGAAAATCTGCGGTCACACTGGAGTGTTTCCTCAGTGGCCCTGGGTCAATACATTTGAATCCCAAGCTGCTTTTCAAGAATGCCCCCTGCTGAGAGTGCATGGAGCCTAATTTCCAGGTTTGCCCCGTGTGGCCTGTCCTTCGCATCATTCCTTCCGTGTTACTTGGTGGAATGATGTTTTGTGCACCATCCGGCCCTCCTGGCTGCTCCCCGACTGTCCCTGCACAGCTCTGCCCGCCTCTGACACCTCCTTCAGGGGAAACACCAGAGCGCAGGGCAAAGCAACCACAGACAGGCCCTGAGTGGGAGCGCAGGGCGCCCGGGCCCAGCAGAGGCGAGGGCTGTGGGCGTAGACTTCCCGGTATGTTTTCCAACGTAGTCTAAGCCTTCCTGGCTCCCTCCTGGCACTTTCTGGGCTCTGGATGCTAAATCACCTGGTTAGCGAATCGGCTGCTGTGGGCCCAAACCTGCTGGTTGAAGGTGAGGTAAGCTGCGGGGGTGGGGGGTGGGGTCTCAGCCTCTTGTGTCTATGAGGATGGGGTTGGGGGACAGTAGAACCCTGACGGCCTTTCCTTACAAAGGGGGTGGTTATCAGCAGAGGGGCAGGCAGGGCCCAGGCTGACTGAGGACAGCAAGGTCAGAATCACTTAGCAGCTGCCCCAGTCCCCTGCAGTTCTCCAAGACCTGCAGCTGGGACTAGAAAGCAGCCCACCAGGTTGCAGGGTGGATTGTCTGACCTGAACCCAGGATGCCCTGCATTCTCTTCAGCAGAGCTCCTTTGTGGCAGCTGACGAGGGGGTGGGGGACAGGAGGGTGGCTGGGAAGGCAAGCAGTCTGGCCCCACTCAGTGGCTTGAGATAACCGTGTCTCTTCCCCAGCCTCCGATTCTTGCACTGTGACTAAAGGGAAGACAGCACCTAGTGGGCTGGAGGCAGGCGCATGTGAGGCGTGGATGCTCTGCCAGGGTGACAGCGGGCTCCCTCCTCTCTGGCCTCCTCACACTGGGCAGAAGGAAAATGCACAGAAGTGACTGGGTCAAGGTCCAGCTCCGCCTTGACTTCCCTGAGTGCTTCTTTCCTCCGTGGGCCTCAGTTTCCCCTCCACACAAGCGAGAGTTTAAACACCTTGACTTGTCAAGTTCTCAGCTGCAGGGTTCCATACTCTGCTCCTTTCTTCCCCCTCCTCCTCCCCCTCCACCTCCCCTGGGGGGTGTGAGCGTGCCTGTGCCTTGGGGGCGGGGTGGGGGTGGGTGGCAGCAGGCGCAGGAGCAAGCCCTGCGGAGGGTGAGGGTGGCAGTCAGGGGAAAGGGTGGCCAGGACTTCTCCTGCCAGCTGGGCTCCAGGTTTCTCAGCAGCTCACGGCACCTGGGGCTGTTTAATCATTAAAGGAAAGGAATGAAGCCAGGAGCACCTCAAAGTCCAGCCTGGCGGCGAACGGCGAGCGACTCACAGGTGAACCTGGAGCTGGTGGCGATGGGGCCCGGAGAGTCAGGAAACGGGGCCAGGCTGGCGACAGAGCCGCGCTCGGCGCTGGGCCCCGGAGTCAGCTTGCACGCCTACGACATCGGGGTCCTGGTGGTCTACTTCGCCTTTGTCATTGGCGTGGGGATCTGGGTGAGTCCTTCCGGGCGTTGGCAGGGGAGGCAGTCACACGCTCATCTCCGGCTGGTCTCGAGCTGTGGGCAGGGGTGGGCAGACGCCAGGAGGGTCAGGGAAGCACGGGGGTTGGGAGGAAGGACCTTCAGGAATTACCCTCCTTTCATAGCCTGGCTGACGGGAGCCCAGGGAGGGGTGTGGCTTGCCTGAGGTCACACAGCAAATCAGAGCAGGCCTGGGCTCTGTCTCCCAACTCCCTGTCTCTCTGCAGCCACTGCCAGTGGCTCCTCACCTCCCAGCCACCTGAGCCCCACTTCTCCCCTCTTCACCATGAGGAGACCCCCAACTCTGCTTGATTCCTAGCCTTCCCTCCCCCATTAGTTAGCGTCTTGGCCAGGAGCAGTGCTTTCTAAAGGAGCTGGGGCCCCGGTGTCCGCAGGTAAGCCGGGCGGATCCCAAGGCGCATCTGTGGTCCACTGGTCGCAGAGGCCTTGCTGCTGTGGCCCAGCCAGGTCTGGCAGCCAGCAAGCCAGGTTCAGATCCCAACTCCAACAATGAGGACTGCATGGCCCTGGGAACGTATGAAGCTTCTCTGAGCCTCAGTTTCTTCATCTGGACAATGAGAATAAGGAGCAAGCACACTGTAGTGTGGTCAGGACCATTTGGTGACATGACACATTTAAGGGTCATGTGTCCAGCACATAGCTGGCAACATTAAGTGGGTGCTGTTATCGCAGAAACTAGGCGAGAGACATGCCAGCACCTTTAGACTCTGCCGTGAGGCAGATAGTGGCTAGAGCCCTAGCTGGTCACTTACAAGCCTGGGGCAGGGGCAGGAACCCTCCGTGGGCCTTGGTTTTCTCATCTGTAAAGTGGGGTGAACAGTCCCAGCTCTCAGAGCTGTTGTAAGGAGGAAATGGACAAACAGATTCTCCCCAGCTCCTAGGAGGCAGCGAGCTGAGGGACCCACCAAATGCTTGGGGTAAGTTGCTCTCTGCGTTTGGGCCTCAATTTCTTTATCTATGAAATTACCTCTATCTGCTCATCGGCCCTCCCCAAAGACTAGAGGCGACACTGGAAAGTCCAAGGGAAGATTTAACAGGCTCCAGGTCCCACACATGCACTGATCTCCACCCAGTAAACTAATTCCTTTTCCCTGGGGAAGAGAAGCTTCTTTAAATTTCCCTTTTCCCTCCCTCTCCTCCAGGTGTTTTCCTATCTGTAGACCCGGTCAGAGCCCTGTTGGCTTCAGGATCTTAATAGTGGCTTTAAGTTTATCCTTCCCTCCTCATTGCCTGCCATTACCCCTGACACCCCCAAAGTTCTGAAATGCCCCACTTCAGAGTGATTCTCCCAAACAGGGTGCTAGCAGACTGCTTACCACAGCTAGGTGTGGTCTGACTTCAGGTTCGGGCAGGAGATGCCCCCCAGGGTCTTGTCTCTGCCTGGGGCCCGAACAGCCACTGTAAGCAGTACAGCCCCCAAGAAGGAGTCCCACAGGGAAGAGGGGACAGGTTGGTCTCCCTGTGGCTACTGGACACGTGAGAATAAGGTACCAGCTCATCTCCTGAAACAAGCTCAGAAGGAGGGAAGGAGAGGGGATGGCATTTTACGTAGCAATAATTTCCCACTTGCATAGTACTGTGCCATCATGGGGACCTTGTACCTCCGTTAGCTCATTTGTTCTGCACACCAGTTCCGGGAGACCTGAGTAAGGCTCAGAGAGAGTCGGTGACAGTCCCCAAGGACACATGTAGTAAAGATGATGAACCTGCCTGCCTTAATCCTTACCCTCTGTGTCCCCACAGTTCCAGGACTTACGAGCGGGAAATCTGGGTGAGGGTAGGGGCTGGGGGAATCTCGGGAAAACCTCACCTCTGGCCACTTCCTTTCCAGTCGTCCATCCGTGCAAGCCGAGGGACCATTGGTGGCTACTTCCTGGCAGGGAGATCCATGAGCTGGTGGCCTGTGAGTTGACCTTCCTCCCTCCCTTTCTCCCACATCCAAGTCCTTGTCTCATCTTCTCTCACCTGGACCGTGTGGGTCTCCTGGCTCCGGGCTCCTTCTCTCCAATTCACATGCACCTGCCACCTGAGCATCTTGCTAACAGACACCATGGACCAGCATCCACGGGGCGCCTTCTAATAGCCCACAGACTGGACCTGCACAGATGACCCAGGATGTTCCTGTCCCAGAGGCTGAGCAGACCGACTCATAAACAACATGGTCACAGCTGAGCCCAAAGGGAGCAGAGGGGCTTGTGAGCACTCGCAGGAGGCTTCCCACCTCCAGACAGTGCGTGTGGGGTTAGCCAAGATGCTCTTGGGAAGGTGACCCGTTGGCTTAATACTAAAGAGCAGTTAAATGGGGGAAATCCTGCAGACAAGGCCCCACAACAACCTCATGGAGTTGAACCTGAGACCGTTGGGCCCCAGTCTCTCCCACTGGGCCACCCCGCTTGTGTCTCCCCACCTTCCTTTCAACTATCTGCTCCCTGGAAACACTTAGATCTGTGGCCTGATCAGCGGTCATCCCTCCACCCCATGGACCCAGTCCCCCAGGGCTTTCCTTCTTTTCCATTTAGCTACCCAGTCACTGGGTGGCCTATAGTCAGTGCCGTTATTTTTTCTAACATAAATTCTTTTCTTTGTAAATTGAAACAATTAACACTCATACCCCCAAATCTTCATGGATATGAAGTGTATTAGCACAAATAAAATGCCTCGCATAGTGCCTGACATACAGCAGACACCCAGTAAATTTCAGTTCCGTCCCCCTCTCTCTTTGCTCCCCCACTTCCTCTCCTCCCTCTGACCTCGGATTTCCTGAGTCCTGTCCTGTTCTCCCAGCCTTGTCTTGAAGCTCATGGTCCTGACTGGCTCAGACGAAAACTGACCCCTGTGCCTTGCAGATTGGAGCATCTCTAATGTCCAGCAACGTAGGCAGCGGCTTGTTCATCGGCCTGGCTGGGACAGGGGCTGCTGGAGGCCTCGCTGTGGGTGGCTTCGAATGGAATGTAAGAAAGCAGGCCTGGAGGCTTCTCAGGGATGGTGGGGTTCTGAACCCACCCCATCCCACCCCTGGCCTCAGCCCTGAGAGGAACCTCAGAAGGGTTTGGGGAGGCTGCATGGTGAATGGAGAACCCATTTTACATATGAAGAAACCAAGGCCTGGAGGAGATGGAGGGACCATCAGAGGTCACCTAGGACTGGGACCAGGTCCCGGGTCCCTCACCTCCCTGCTCAGGGCTCTCCTCCACAAGGCACCACCTCTCCGTAGGGGGCCTTCCGCATGCATCCAGGACATGGGTGCCCTTTTCTCCCCACTCCCCCAGGCCACCTGGCTGCTTCTGGCTCTCGGCTGGATCTTCGTCCCCGTGTACATTGCGGCCGGCGTGGTCACGATGCCGCAGTACCTGAAGAAGCGGTTCGGGGGCCAGAGGATCCAGGTGTACATGTCTGTGCTGTCTCTCATCCTCTACATCTTCACCAAGATTTCGGTGCGTACCCACTTCCGTGTGGCTGTCTTGTCTCTGAAAATGCTGACGCAGGGATGGTGGATGGATGGAAGGAAGGGTGGGAGAGAGGAAGAATAAATCCATGTATCTTCAGTGCACGCTCTCCTCAGCAGCAAGTAATCCGAGATAAATGATAAACGTTTGCTGAGTGAATGACAGTCCCTCCATTCAAACACCTCATAATCTAGAGTTCATTCATTCATTCATTCATGTTGCCATCCATTGGAAAGTGCCATGCAGTCATTGCCTAGAATGTTACAGTTAAAAAGGTCCTTACTCTTTCTATGGATTTAACCCGAGAAGATAAACCTGTGTCATGTGATGTGCCCAGAGGGCCAGGTCTGGGGCCAAAACTAAACCTGGGGTCCCATGACCAGTGTAGGGCCCCTTCCCTTTGTCACACTGCAGCCCAGTAACAGGTTGACAGTCATGGGGTGGGCCTGGCACATGTGCCATGGAGTGGGGTGGCAAGCGTGCACTGATGGGAATGCGGTCGTTCAGCTGTCAGGCCCAGCGCTGGGTAAATTATCCCGCATCTTGTTCCACCAGTGCTTGCAAGCAACCAAAGTCAGCTTAGTCTGAGGATGTGATCCCACCTCCTCTAATAAACCTGAACACGTGTAGAGCCTGTGGATATCTGCACCCTGGCTCCCACCCCAGCAGGTCAGCCCCAGGCTCCCTGGCAGCTGAGTGGGTGCTGCTCCATCAGGGAGCCATCAGGGACCATCTGGGACCCTTGTCTCTTCCGAAGGGGCCTCTTCTTCTTCTTTGACCCCAGTTCCCCACTTCACTTAGTCATTCACATCACTCCTCACCACACCCTGTACAGCCGATCTTGTCAGTGCCACCAGGTCTCATTGTTCTCCGTCTCCAAGTTGCATGGAGTGCTCCTCTACTTCAACACCTCACAGGGGCTCAGTGTCTGCAAGGTCAAGCCCACCCTCCTCAACACGGCCCCTCAGGCATGTCCTGGCCATGGGATGAGGGCTGACAGCAGCTGGTGTTGCTGAGCAGGGAGATAGCACACCATGGCAGCTGACCTCCTGGTCCGGGTCTCTGCAGACTGACATCTTCTCTGGAGCCCTCTTCATCCAGATGGCCTTGGGCTGGGACCTTTACCTGTCCACAGTGATCTTGCTGGTGGTGACGGCTGTCTACACCATCGCAGGTATGGCCGAGGAAAGTCACGTTAGGGTGCGGGTGCCAGGAATAGAGACCTAGGGATGGGGAGAGGTGGGAAGGGGAGCTTCCAAGTGCAGAGACACAGAGGGAAGGGCTGGAGGAGAAGGAGGTCTGGAGTGAGGGGCAGAGAGAAAACTGCCCTTCA
Organism: Noctilio leporinus; assembly: GCA_004026585.1. NCBI lineage: Eukaryota > Metazoa > Chordata > Mammalia > Chiroptera > Noctilionidae > Noctilio > Noctilio leporinus. Next base: position 50,414 of record PVIW01004371.1, read on the forward strand.
GAGGGAAGGAGAAAAGGGAAGAGCCAGAAGATAGACAAAGGATGAAAGGAAAACAGAGAAAAAGGCTGAGAGATGCAATCTAACTTAGAAAGGGGAGACAATAAAAGGCAGAAGCAGGAGGAAATAGAGCCAGCTGTAGAAAGACAGGGAAGGAGAGATGCCAAGAAAAAGTCACTGTGACAGGAAGCAGGGCAGTGATCAGGGGAGCAGAGGCACCATGGGCTGCTTCAGACAAAAGCCACAAACCCGCCTTCCCCTGCCTCCTCTAGCATACCCCACTCAGGCCTGGGCATGCTGGGACACAGGCTCAGGGCAGGCTTACTGGTGGCTAAGTTGGCCTGGGAGGATGGGAGACTTAAGTGGGCATTTGGGTTGGGATGGGGGTACTCCTGGTAGAGCTAAGAGCTCACCAAGGAGACTTGAGATATGAAACAACGGGTTGGTGCAGGGCGGCCACACAGAGACTGTCGGGTGGGAAGAGCTGGGCACCCATGACTGTGACCGGCCTCCACCCTGCAGGTGAGCACGCAGTGCCAGGGAAGGCAGGTGGCCGAGCGCGCCTGCTAAGGAGGCACCATGTCTTCTCTGGTCTCTGCAGGGTGGCCGGGCACAGGACGGGCACTGTTGGTGCTGACTGATGAGCCCTCTCCTTGGGTCCCCAGGGGGCCTCACAGCCGTGATCTACACAGATGCTCTGCAGACGGTCATCATGGTCGGGGGAGCCCTGGTCCTCATGTTTCTGGGTGAGGAAGAGAACTGCATGCACCCCAACATTGCCCCTAAATTTCTCCCTCACCTGCCTTCGGCTGTCACCTCTGTGATTGGATCAGAGTATCTCAGAGCCACACTCCCTACCCTAACCTGGGGGAGGATTCTCTCTGTGCCCAAAAGGGGTGGGAGTGGGGGGATGTGTCAGGCCCAGTGGGGTCTCAGGGTTTGTTTCACTCACTGTGGTCTCTCCCCACAGGCTTTAAAGAGGTGGGCTGGTACCCAGGGCTGGAGCAGCGGTACAGAGAGGCCATCCCTAATGCCACAGTCCCCAACACCACCTGCCACCTCCCCCGGCCCGACGCCTTCCACATGCTTCGGGACCCTGTGAGCGGAGATATCCCTTGGCCAGGCCTCATTTTCGGGCTCACGGTGCTGGCCACCTGGTGCTGGTGCACAGACCAGGTGATGCCCCAGCCAGGCTTGGCCCCACCCCCCACAAGCCGGGGGCGGGGCTCCCTTCGGAAAACTGGGATCTGGATGCGGGAGGGCTGGGACCCGCTCTGGGACCACTTCAGGGGCACCAGCCCTGACCAGAGTGCAGCTGTGGCTGAGCTGAGCCTGACTGGCCCAAGGACCTCACCTCCCCCGGTACTTTTTCAGGTCATCGTGCAGAGATCTCTCTCTGCTAAGAGTCTGTCCCATGCCAAGGGGGGCTCCGTGCTGGGAGGTTACCTAAAGATCCTGCCCATGTTCTTCATCGTCATGCCTGGCATGATCAGCCGGGCCCTGTACCCAGGTGAGCACAGGGCTCCCCATACACAGTGTTGGACTAGGGCAGGCAGGGTTGCCATTTGTATTAAGAATATACAGTAGCATGTTAACTTTTGTGGGCCAAAAAAATGTACCTGAATGTCATTTTAAGATCCTGCATTGGCCCTGGCTGGGTAGCTCAGATGGTTACAGGATCATCCCCATAAGCCAAGGTCGTGGGTTTGATCCAAGTCAGGGCACGCAGAAGAATCAGTCAGTGAATCATAAATGAGTGGGTTGATGTTTTTCTCAATCCCTTCTTCCTCTTCTCTGTCTAAAACAATAAATAAACATTAAAAAAATAAAATGCAGCTTCCCCTTTATAAGGGAATGAGGACTTGCATCCTGATAAAAGGATGTTTAAAGCCTAACACTCAAACAAGCCCATCAGCTTGTGGTAAATGGTTGAGAAAGGTACCAGTGAGAGCTGAACCACGGTACCCAGACAGCCAGCCGCCTGGCCTTGAGCGTCCGCCAGGGTCAGCAGTGAGCACTTCCCTGTGGGGTGGGAAAGCAAGCGCTGGGCCCACCCGAGGAGGCCGAGGGTGATGGGGCTCTCTCTGCCCTCACTTCTTCTACAGATGAGGTGGGCTGCGTGGACCCTGACATCTGCCAAAGAATCTGCGGGGCCAGAGTGGGATGTTCCAACATCGCCTACCCCAAGCTGGTCATAGCTCTCATGCCCATTGGTGAGTCCTGGTACCCCCTTCCCACCTGTCACGCCTCCCTCCCAGCCACCTCCAATCTCACTGCCCAGGAAGGGAGGCATTGAAGATGGACATGGATGGAAAAAGGGAATAAAAACAGTTGCCTCCTTCCCCCCTCTCAGTACACAAACACACACTCACTCACCTCCCACCTCCTCCCAGCACACACACACACACACTCACTTACCTCCCTCCCCCTCCCCAGTGCACACACACACACACATACTTTCCCCAGGCGTCTGTAAACCACTGCTCTGTGCCGTGGCCCAGGAGACGCAGGATGAAGGGCAAGCCCCTGCTCTCAGCTCCAGCCATCTCCAGGACTCAGGCTGGCAGGGGCCACAATACAATGTGGCCAGTGTGGGGCACAGTGGGGCTAAGGGGGCCCTAAGGAAGCAGCGGACAGCTCTGGGGGCCTGTTGGGGACGGTTTCTCAGAGGACAGGAAGTGGAGCTGAGTCCTGAGGGGCATCTTAGGCAGGCAAAGCTGGACGGTGTAGGAAATGCCACCGAGGCTGGGGGGGTCAGCTTGGCAGAGGCCTTGGGCTGGGAGACCGTGAGGTCTGCATGGGAGGGGGTCCTGGGGGGACTCCTGTGCAGGAGGACTCAGGATAGCCATTGTGGAGAAGGGGTGGTGGCCACACCTCATTCTGGAGTGTCACCTTTACTCAGAGGGCCATGGAGGGGTGCTGGTGTTTGAGGCTGGGGTGCATGATTGGGTTGGTGCTTTAGAAGGGCCCCTCTGGGGGGCAGGGCAGTGAAGAGCAATGGGGAAAAATCTGGGCAACCGTAATAGGACAACAATTAAAGAAATTTTAAAAAGAAAAGAAAGAGAAAGAAAGAAGGAAGGAAGGAAAGAAAGAAGGAAGGAAGGAAAGAAAGAAGGAAGGAAAGAAGGAAAAGAAGAAAGAAAGAAGGAACCACTCTGCCTGGGGTGTCCAGCTTAGGGGCCGGCAGGCAGATAGAGGATGGCAGTGGTCCCGGTGAGCAGTGCTGGTGGCATGGACCAGGTCAGTGTCTTTAGCGATGCAGAAAAGAGATGTAAAAGATATTGATGAGGGAGAATGGGCAGGACTTGATGACTTTGCGTTTGAGGGACAAGAAAAACAGAGGGATCCAAAGGGAACTCCCTGGTCTTGGGTTGACAACACTGTTGAGATCGCGGACACAGAAAGAAAGGCAGGTCTTTGAAGTCTATGAGTTGAGTTATTGCCCCTGCCCCGGTAGACTGAGAGATGATAGAAGAAATAGTGGAGATGGAGGAGAGGAGGCCCAGCTATGAGGAGCAGCCACGTGGCAGATGGGAGGCGAGGCGCTGAGAGGAGGTCTAGGATACTTCTGAGGACTCTGGTATGGAGGTTAGAAAGACACTATTAACCAAAAAGGGAAAGAGAAGGCCCTGGAGGAAGATGCTGACCTGGGGCCCTGGCCGGGCACTCAGTTGGTTAGAGTGCCCTCCCCGTAAGCCAAGGTTGCAGGTTCTACCCCCCAGTCAGGGCATATACAAGAATCAACCAATGAATGCACAAGTAGAAATCAAATCAATGTTTCTCTCTCTCTCTCTAAGATCAATGCATAATTTTTTTAAATTAGAAAAGATTTACACTGGAGGAAGAAAATGGATGGAGGTGGAGCCCCTTCTGGAGGCTTGGTCCTTAGAGTCAGAGACTTCAGGGATCCGTGGGCCCTCCTCTTGCTACAGGAGGAAAGAACTGTCCCCAAAAGGAAGGACTCACTCAGTTCAAAGATCACACAGCTAGTTACTTGCAGACCAGGAAACCAATCTGGGCTTTCTCTTTCCCAGGCCAGGGCTTTGCCTGGCCCAAATAGCAACGAGAAAGGGAAACACTGAAAACATTTAATTATTAACAACCCCATCACTACCACTGTGACCCACTAACCAAGTGTCCATAAGCTCTGACACCCAGACTGTGGCAGGTGCCAGGGCTGCCGCAAACCTCAAAGTTCAACTGGTTCCCACAGCCCTTAATGGTGTATGTGAGGAAAGACAGGCAGAAGACTCACCCGAAAACACCGACCCAGGAAGGTAGAGGGTGGGTGGTCAAGAACCTGTGGCCAGTCCTGTGCTCCTCACCCGCATGGGAGGCAACCTCATCCAGCACCTTCCCTGTCCCAGTTCCTCCCCGGACTCACCTCTGCTGGGTGCTGCAGCCCCCGGCTGCTGCGGCAGGGCCTGGACCACCTGGTGTCCACAAAGCCCCCCTCTGTCTCCCCCCAGGTCTGCGGGGCCTGATGATCGCGGTGATCATGGCCGCCCTCATGAGCTCGCTCACCTCCATCTTCAACAGCAGCAGCACCCTGTTCGCCATCGACGTGTGGCAGCGCTTCCGCAGGAAGGCGACCGAGCAGGAGCTGATGGTTGTGGGCAGGTGTGCTAGCCCGTCCTCCTCCCCTCTGGGGCGCCCCTACAGTCCCAAGAACCCCCTCCCCTGCGCCCACTGCCTGGGTTGCCTGGGGAGACGCACCTGTCTGGGCCTGGGCCTGGGCCTGGCTGGGCAGGCCGAGCTCCTCCTTCTTATGCCACCTTCCTACAAGACCTCAGGTGTCCCTCCCAGCTCTGTCCCACTCCTCCAGAAGAAGGAGAGAAAGAAAATCTCTTCCCTGCCTGTTCAGCTTCCTCTTGAAATGGACCACCAGGGTAGCTGAGAGCAGCTGGCCAAACATTTAAACAATGGAAGTGAGCAAGCCAGGATAACCAAAGGCTATTAACTTCATCAGTCTCACACCATGGTCCACCCTGCCTTTGTGCTGGGGGCACAGGGTCCAATTACATGGCCCTGCCCTGAGGAAGTGCCTGGTTTAAGGAGAAAGGCAGATGCACAGGTGAGACAGGGAGGGACTTGCGCTGGTGATGTTTATAGGAAGTTTGTCTGCAAAGGATGCAGAGCCTTGAACACCAGGCTAAAGAATTTGAACTTTAAGTTGCAGGTATCAGTTTTATGCTTTTCAGAGTACAACTGGGTAGCTATCATTTCCTTTTCTCCCTAGGCCTGGGATTTGTAGTTTATGTAGGGTGAAGGGTCCCTTTCTGAAATCTTTGCTTCATAATTTAAGGCTCTGTAACTCGGGTTTCTGGACTAACGTGTTCACCCTCCCCTTCGGGTGATAATACTTGAGTTAAGATAACTTGATTTTTTCTGTCTCTCTGCCTTTGCGTGTACTGTTCCTTCCACCGCTACACTGTCTGCCCACAGCTGATCAATAGACCCATTGCTGGCTCACCGGTGCACCCAGGCCTCAGCGCTAGGACTGGAAGGATTGGAAGACAGGACAGAATGTGCAAAGTGGAAGGATGACCACTTGGGTAGCTGCTACTTTAGCGTGACCTGAGAGAAAGTGCAAGAAAAGGAGAGGAGAGGACAGGTGTGCAGAGACACTTCTAAAGGAGTGTCCTTTGAGAACTTGCACCCAGAACGACAGGGTTTCTACGCTTGTTGCCAATGGAGTTTTGGTGCCATCTTCTGGCCAAAGGCATTATTGCACCCAGCTCAAAGAAGACAAGTTTTTTTTTTATCATCCTGATCACATACCTGCAAAATCATACGTGGAAAGCATTTTGGGAACCTGGGCCTGAGCCAGGATCAGTTGAGGGGGAGTCAGGATATGAAGGTGAAGCCTGTTCTCTGAGACAAACAGCAATGTAAGGGAGAGAGGCTTAGAGCTGGAGAAGTCTAGAAAAGGGAGAGTCCCCGAGCCTGGAGCCGTCCTGGAGAAGCGGCCTTCCCTGCACCAGGCTTGGGTGAAAAAGAGGAGGAAAAGCACCCCAAGCCAAGACCAGAGGCCCCTTCCTGAGGTGGGTGGTGGGGGTGAAAGGTATGGATTGCTTTCTGAAGGGCAGGTGGACGATATGACCTCAAAGGCATCTGTTTCCAAAACCCTTGGTTTCTTAGAGTCTAGAATTCTGATATTCAGGGATTTGAAGAGTTTAAAGTTCTCAAATCTGATTCAACAATCATGCACCCATTCCTTCTCCCTGTCTCCCTGGTTCGCAAGCATCCCCTTCACCCTGCCACCCTGCGGTCCCCTCACGGCACCCTGTGCCCTCCTGGCAGAGTGTTTGTGGTGTTCCTGGTCATCATCAGCATCCTCTGGATCCCCATCATCCAAAGCTCCAACAGCGGCCAGCTCTTCGACTATATCCAGTCTGTCACCAGCTACCTGGCCCCACCCATCACCGCCCTGTTCCTGCTGGCTATCTTCTGCAAGAGGGTCACAGAGCCTGTAAGTATCGTCTGTCACCACAGGGTCAGGGGAGCTGGTCCGGCCATAACCTGGTCTCTCTCCATGATCTTGGCAAACCAACGGCCCCTCTCCCCATCCGTACATAGTGTTAGGTCTGGAGACATCCCCCCAGTTAACATACTTTCATCGCTCTCATTATGAAGGCTCTGGATGGTATGGTTTACAAGGTTCATATAGGTTTGCCATCACCGGGCCAGCCAGAAGGAGTGATTGTTCAATAAGCAATAAAAAGAAAGTAAAAAGGCTGAAAGAAAAGTGCCAGAGCCTTTTCTTTTGTAACAAACAAACAAACAAAGCAAAAGGCAGGGGAAAAAGAGAAACAACAAAAGGGAGATATCTATGCTGATTTCCGATTTATCACAACATCAAGTTGGAAACAGGGACCCTGGTGTTCCCTGCTTATATAGATCGTATTTCATTCTGGTTTAATATTAAACATCTCTACTTATTGCTTATAAATTTCTCCTATCACGGCGCATGAGAAAACTCCGTGTCAGTGAGGCTGGTTCACTGCATCAGCAGTTGCTCTGAGAAGCAACCAGGGTCCAAACCCGGGTCTGTCTGACTCGGGAGGCTGTGTTATTTCCAGTATCCCGCTCTGCCTGCCTTTTAGGTTAAGACAAAGCCTGAGCATGAATGGGAATTCACGCCTATGGACTTATAAATACTGTAACCAACCACGGGGAGAGAGATTTGAAGGCAGAGTGGCTTTTAGCTCCCGAGGGCCTCCCCCCTGGATTGCACCCCCACCTGGTCTGTCTTCTCTCTCCATAGGGAGCCTTCTGGGGCCTCATGTTGGGCCTGGTGGTGGGGCTCCTGCGCATGATCCTGGAGTTCTTATACCCAGCCCCAGCCTGTGGGGAGGTGGACCGGAGGCCAGCCGTGCTCAAGGACTTCCACTACCTCTACTTTGCCCTCGTCCTCTGTGTGCTCACTGCCATCACCATTGTCACTGTCAGCCTCTGTACAGACCCCATTCCGGAGGAAAAGGCAAGTGGACTTCTCAGGCTGAGGGGCCCCCAGTCCATCCAGGCCTGGAATCCCACCAACCGAGTTTTGCTCCATGGAGTTATGGTCTCTCTTACCTGCCACACCGATATGCTGGGGAGGGGCCCTTATGGGGTTATTAATTCCCAAGTAAACAGTAATTCATTCAGATGGAAAATCACTCCCCCCAGGCCTGCAGCCAGGCAGGAAGGTGAGACCACCTTACCACTTCTGTCTCCCTCGCCAGCTCAGTCCTCAGTCACCGTGGCCTGGTAACATTCCATGGGACTGCCCTGTCCTGTGACTTCAGCATGCTTTATTTCTTGCTTCCCTTTGCAACAGCCTCCAGGCTGGATCCCTTCCATTCACTCTGGAGGATCTTTCTAAATCCCAGGAGTGAGAGGCTCTTCCCATTTCCCAAAGTCTGCAGTGACTCTCCATGGCATTGTTTTCACAAGAAAAACCACCCCCTAGGCCTGGCCTTAGAGGCCCTTTGTCAGGGGGACCTGCCTCCCCACAGCTTCTTTTCTCCCCATCTGTGAGCTGCAGGAGGCCAGGGCCACCCTGCCCAGGTGAGTTTCCCAGCCCCTGGAGTGTGCTCAGGGAGTGCAGGCAGGCTGATAGCATAGCCTGGCCCCTGCGTCCCAGCCTGTGAGGCTCCTGACCCCCAAGCTGCCAGGACCTCCCATGATGTTTCTACAGCATGCCTTCTCCTTGGAGCTAACTGAGCACAAGGCCTCTGTTTCTCTCCCTCCAGCTCCATCGTCTGACGTGGTGGACACGGAATAGCCCCCACTCTGTGCTGGAGAAGGAAGCCCATGAAGACCCATCCGGGGTCATGGAGACACCGCCTGGGGAGCCCCCTGCTGGAGGCGGAGGGGCAGAGAACCCCAGCCAGGGACCCGAGAAGCATGGAGGTAGGCTTGGGGGGAGCTGGGGGTGCATAACACAGAGGACATATAGGTCCCCAAAGACTCCATTTTGGGGTTGTTGGGGATGGAGTCTCTGTAGGAATCAAAAAAAAAAAAAAAAAAAAAATCCTCCCTTCCCACTTGGCTGTGAAACTATTTGAGGAATAAGACAAACAAGTCGGGCAGAGGGGAGCCAAAATCTTGCCCTCATCTCTGATAAAGTGTAGGTGAAAAGATCTGGTTTATATCCATGGAAGGGTGCACTTCCTAATCCTGAACCCCAGCATTAGACGGAGGGAGCCATCCGTCACCTACCCCTGCGAGCATGGCAATGCTGAGGAGGAGGAAGAGGGGCTGAGCCAAACTCGTCTTTGATGGGAAAGGCCCCTCACCTCTCCTGGCTTGAATGGACCTAAGGGCAGAAGATCAAAGGCTGTTGCACTAACCGAGTTCCATCCATAGGCAAGGAAACATCAGCTATGGCAGAGAAACAGCTCCCCCCACAACACACTCCCCACACCCCACACAGGCACATTTTATTATTTATATACCACTGGGCTTAATAATCTGCCTAGAGTCCCACACAAGCCTGGTCACCCTTCCCCGAAAGAGAGCAGACGTGTCCTTATGGTGCTGTCTTTGCTCCTGGGGTCCCTCTAGAGCCACCCCCTTCCTAGCAAAAGCCCCGAGCTGCTCTGGGCCCCTATGAATGCTGCCTCCTGGAGGTTCTTAAATGTATTAGAATTGTATGTGAATTAAACGTACACCAAGGCCACACAGCATCTCAAGTTGACAGATAAAATGTAGCTGTTTTAGATGTACTGCAGTTGTAACCTTCCTGTGTATGATTAAACAACAATGTTCAGAGATTCTGATTTAATGACCTCATAGAGACTCACCAAAGTATAAAAGTCCCAAGTTTAACATTACCATGCTAAACATGGTAAATCAGTTTGCAATGTAAAGCCCCAAGTCGATTTCTCTTGTCCTTGTGAGTTAAAATGTTAATGTCATGTCAGTCCTAAATTTTCATCCTGCCTCCGGTAGAGGAAGCCCCAGTGCCTGGGTGGAGCTGGGTGACCTCAGGCACCGCCCTCTCTCACTGGGTTGGACAGAGCTCCATTGGGGCCTCAGCATATGTCTTACTTCTGTTTCCAGCCTCCAGTGAGCCAAACTTCTCATAATTCCAGCGAATTTAAACCTTAGATAAGGTTATTGGACCTGCACGGCTGGCAGCTACACCACTCAGCTCCGCACCTTTGCCAGGTGCTAGGAGCCTCGTGCTCCCCCCAGGCCCGAGATGCCTCTCACCTTTCTCCAGCCCTTCGTCTTTGCTTAGGACCCTGACTCCAGAGAAGCAGCCACTTGCCTAGAAATAATGACATCATAAGCTCCAGAATATGAGCGCACCGATACCCAAGACTCCAAGCTTCTTGACCTCTCTGCACAGGGAAAAGCCAGTGGTCCACTATTTAGAGAAAATAACCATAATGGGGACTGTAAGCTTTTATAGAGCCCCAAGGCTCACTTCAGAAAGCATCAACAAAGCCCAAAGTCACTAGCCTTAGTTTCATCAGCTGCCCCGCTTCTACTTTGCAAAATGTACCTCCTTACTTTTTGTTCCAGCTTTGTGCTCCATACACCCACTGCTGGGGTCTCAAAACTGCTTCTCACTCCTAACCACAAGGACCAGATCCTGGTCCCTATAGAAATTGAGGGTGTGGAAGAAGCAACCTGAGAGCACAGGTCTTTGCAGACAAGGTAGCTACCGGAAGAGAAGAAGGAGAGGGGGAGAAGCTGCAAAGGGGGCTCCCAAACCAAAGCAGGGAGGGGGCAGCGTATACTCTCCACAGCTGAGCCCCAGGACCAGACACACCTGGTGGCTCCCAGGTCAAGGACAGAGCCTGTTTCTGGAGAATCAGAAACACAACTCCTCCCTACCGGTCTCTGGATCCCATAAGGGACATAGGCAGCAGTGAGTCAGCCAGGTCCCGCAAGAGAAAGCCTTCCCAATTGCTAGGATAAAAAGGGTGGGAGAGGCAAGAGCTATAATGTGCAAGAGTCCCTTCCCTGCCTAGGAAAGCATGGGGAACTGGGGAGCAGCTCCTACCTCTCAAAAGGCTGCAGGTAGTGAAGCCTTGCCTGGGCTGTTCTCAGTTAAAAAGCAAAATGGCAGTATGCTTGTGAGTCCTACAAAAAGAAAGTTAAAAAACAAACGTAAGGGCAGCAGAGTAGATCCGAAGGAAGTGGATACCTCCCAGGTTGTGGGTAGGTTTAGGTTTATTGAATCATTGTTCCCCAGTGACTACCTAAGTGACTCGAGAGGGAGTGCTGGGACCACTAGTGGAGAAATAACGCTTAGTGCCATTGAAGACTAAAGTCGTCTTACTGCCCTTGCATGTGGCTCTGCAGCTGTGTGACCTTCAGCAGGTCGCTTCCTCTCTCTGAGCTTCTCCTTCCTTTGGACAGTGAGGGAGCCAGACCAGGGGGCATGCGGGGTCTTCACACCCCTAAGACTATCATGGCATTGAACTCACCAAGTGCCAAGTTCCAAAGCCGTTAAGATAATAAAGTGTTTCCAATGGGTCGTCTTCAACCTCAGCGAAACGACTTTCATTTGAATTTCACTTTAATACACTGATAATCCAAAAATACCTTTTAAAATATTGATTGTACTAAGTTCTTTTAAACTTAGTCTTTAATGAATTGCGCTCCCCTTTAACCTCAGGACCAGCCCCCCCTCTCCAGGCTGGGGACCTAGGGTCCCCGTTGTACAGCCTCCACCCTTCCCCACAGCCCTCCCCCTGGCTCCAGCACTGTCATGTTTCGAAGTGCTGTCAAATCGGCATCCTCATTATCCCGTCCTGGGCGGGGTAATGCTCACCACTGCGTCCTCCCCGGGGCATGTGGTCTGAACTGGGATGCGGGCATTACCCTCACCCCAGCTCGCTTCCCACCTGCACAGTGGAGAAGCTTCCACCCCCCGGACTGTTTGATGCTCCTGGTCAGAACTCAAGGCAGACCCGGCTCAGCACGCAGTCTTCGGCTTAGAGAAAGGGGCCAAGCTGAGGGTCCCTCATGCCCCCTTTTTCTGTGCACCTCCTCCCTTTCTTTGATTTCTCACCACCTCTCTCCCTCCCCTGCTCCCTCACCCCTCCTTTCGGACCCTGTGCCTCTCCCCTGCTTCCCCCTCCTCCCCCTCCTCCTGGCTTGTGTCTCCCAGCCGCCTGCAGGTCCTGGGGGAGGTTGCTGTGGGGCTGGCTGTGCGGGCTCTCCGGGGAGCGGCAGCCAGCCCTGAGCCCAGCCGAGAAGGCTGCGCTGGAGCAGAAGCTGACCAGCATCGAGGAGGAGCCGGTTTGGAGAAGTGTCTGCAACATCAACGCTATCCTCCTGCTGGCCATCAATGTCTTCCTCTGGGGCTACTTTGCATGACTCCGCAGACCTGGCTTCAGCTGAGAGATGAAACACAGCCCCGGTGTGAGCAGCCCTGGATGCAGGCTTTCCTCCCACCTTGCTGTCCAACCTGGAGACCACAGAGGCTCAGACAGCAGGCTCGCCTCTGCGAGCCCCCCATCCAGCCTGGGCCCTGGACCAGAGGTGAAAGGGGGGCCCAGAGAGAGCCCTGGTCTGCCCAGGGCCACACAGCAGGGGCCACCCTGGTCTCCGGGCTCCAGCTCTCTTCCCATTGCATTGCCTTAAAGTCCTACCTCAGAAGTGCTATTTTCACCTTGGTGAGTCTGCTCATCAAGCATTTACTCGACGTGTATCTTGAAATTAAAAAGTGGATGATACAAGAAAAGAAATAGCAAGCAAGTTGCAGAAATCCACATGCATTTTTGCTCACCCATATCCCTTTCTCCCCCTTTTCTCCTTCCCTTACATTCCTCGTTCCCAATCCTCAGGCAACTATTTCTAACAGGCATCTCCCTGAAGGACCCCATGCTTCCCTTGGCAGGTCCACATGATGGCTGTCACTCAAAGGAGAGACCAGGGAGGAATGTTAGCACGGTGACAGATGGTGTTTGGGGCAGGGAGCACTGGGGTAAGGGACTCTCCTTGGAACTCCTCAAGTCTGCCTCTCTCTGGCCTCACACCCAAACACGGGCCAGTCTCCGTGGCCTGAGGAGCCGGGAGTCCAGCTGGAGAGACATGACTTGTTGAGAACAGGAGGGACTGAGACAGGCTGGGTTTCATCGCAATCCCTGCAGAAGGTCATTTGGGCAGCCAAGGGGCCGCTACAGCCAGGCCTGCGCCCCTCCCTCTGCCTGCCAGGGGCTCCTACCCTGGGAAACATCACGACCCTCCTCCAGGAAGCCTGTTGCCCCAAACTGGGTCGGGGTCCCACTCCTGCTCCTGCCCCCTCAGGACTTGCTTCTGTGGCGGCTCAGACCACTGCACTGCGCTGTTGACCTCCTGACCCTGACTAGACAGAGTCCTCCAAGGGGCAGGAATCAAGGACCAAGTCCCAAGTGCCTTTGCACCCAGGAAGTAACAGGCGCTTGACCAGTGTTGAATGAGCGGTTCTCCTAGGTGGTGCAGGCCGTGCTCCGAGGCTGGCTGGGCTGGGGGCCGGGGAGCCGGCTGTGCGGGGAGGACTCTCCTTCAGCCGGAGCCAACACACCGAGTCTCCCGTGTCTGGAGCAGGACTGCTGCCCCGTCCCCTTGCCCGACACAGAGCAGATGTCCCTTCCTTTAGCTCCCTGTCCAGGCTGCCCCGGTCCTCCTTCATGCTGCCTTGGATCGTCACTTACACTAATCAATCATTATCATTAAATACAAGTACAATTCTAGTTGAGGTTTGAACATAGCTGATTCCGTGACTACTTGCTGTTGCTGCCGCTGCTCCCGATTCATGTCCACGGGCTGTCACCTTCCGGAGCTGTAGTCCCCTCACTGCTCCCTCGTGACCCTTCCCGGACTCAGCTCGCTCCCAATTTCCCCCCACCCCACAATTTTTGTGTGTGCAGAACTGATTATACTGAAGGTTTGGGAAGGGATTTTTTTTAAAAAATTTATTGTTGTTGTATTATATCCATCCCCTTTTTGCTCCCCTCTGTCCCCCTCTGGAAGGGGGCGATTTTTAACCACAGAAGCACAATTTAGAATTAAACGTTGAACATCCCTGTTTTCAAAAGCTCCTCAGCAGCCTGCTCGGAATTCCTGCGAGTCTTCGCCGCCTCCTGCAATGGCCTGAGTCCCCACCCTGCAGAGCCTCTCACTGCGCCCCAGTCCTGTTTTGGGGCCTTCTCCCTAGCTCCCGCTCCCTTTGTTGGTGAGCATGCCGTTAATCACAGCAGGGCTGCCTCAAGGGCGGTCGCTCTCCTCCTCTACCTGCTTTGCCTGCTTCATTCCTGCTTCCCCTCTCATCTCAGTGGGTACCTCCTAAGGGAAGCCTTGCAGGTCCTGTGACGATGGTACCATAGCCGCCTGCCTCCCAGAGCAGGTAAGTCCCGCTGTCCAACACGTAAGCTCATGGTCCCCGGAATTGGCCTTCAAAGAAAGTGTCAGCCTAACATGTCTGTATAATCATTTCATTAATACTCAGCTTGTCTCCTGGATTGTAAGCTCCTCCACCAAGTTCCTAACACCTAGAACCGTACCTGACACACAGCAGGTGCGAAGAAATATGTATGAATAAGTGAATGAATGAATGAATGAATGAGTGAAAGAGCGTTCTTAGTAGAGAGAAAACAGGGAAACTCATCACATAATCAGGAAGCAAACAATAGTTTAGAATGTCTGATTGGAAAGTCATGTGGGCGGCCCCTCTGTCTTCTTTGTGTGAGCAAGTGCACGAAAGGTGCCCGTCCTTCTTGGTGCACAGGACTCCCCAGCAGGGCTCCCAGGGGGCAGCCAGCACTCGGCGTGTGTGTGTGTGCAGGCCGCACTGCACACCAGGAGTGGCAGCCCTGCCATGCTGGGGGGTGGCTGGTGCAGGGCTGGGAGGTCAGCAGGGGTTGGCTCAGGGCTCAGGGTCAGGGTTCCGTGCTAAACTTGGGACATCCTCATCTTTCACCTGGATTGGTGCACCCATCTCCTGACTGTGATCTCTGTCCCCGGTCTCTCCTCCTCCATTCACCCCATGCCCTACAGTGACAACGATCTTTGCAAAATGCAAATCTTGTGGCATCCACCTGTGTAAGGTTCCCCACAGAAGATGTTCCCCAGCCTGGCATGATGCCCTGCCAGAAACAGCCCCAGGGTCCAGTCCTTGGGCCCCCTCCTCTTTGCCCCAGCCAGAGAGAAGCTGTTTTCTGCACTGGTTAGGAGAAGGGGCTCGCAAACCTGAACTTCTGGAACGGAATCTTGGCTCCGCCCCTTGCTAACTCTCTCAGGTTCCATTCTCCACAATGAAGATGGTAATGGAAGCTACTTTATCAAGTTGAGAAGAGTAAATGAGATAATTCACAGAGCATCTTTAAAACAGTACCTGGCACGTAAGGAAAACACTCAGTAAACATTAGCTCATTTACTCCCGTTAGTAGCCAGCGAGACGGGCACACAAGCCATCAGAGCAAAGGGATACGGGGAGAGATTTTTTTCCCCGAGGCATCAGGAAGGTCATGTAGCGGCTGGACTTTGGAGGATGAACAGTTGTTTTCCGGAAGTCATACAAGGTAGAGAGAATAGGTGGGAAAAGGCGGGTAAGGTGCAAAAAGGCACTTGGTTCTCAGAAAATAGGGATATTTACTCACTTGCAGGTACCAACCCTATACACTTAACTTCCCCATGTAAGCCATGTTTGGCTAGCCATTCACTTCTAAGGCGGTGAGGCTCACTGAGCAGGGACAGGAGAGAAGGAGCATGTGAACAGGCGGCAGAGGTCTGGCCCCATCCATGTCCACTAGGCACCCACCAATCCTGAAATCGCCTGTAACTCTCCCCTGAGGCTTCCTCTGGTTAAAGAATCCTTCTGGCCACATGGAACAGTCCGGAAATGCTGAGAATTCGTACCAGGGAGCAGCCCTCAGCTGGTGACAAGAGTTGCTGCATACGCACTGCCCGTCCCTCACCCACCAGGGACAACTCAGAGGATTGTTCTGAACCGTCTCCTGAGGTTCTCAGGGGGTTGAGCCTCAATTGCCCAGTTAACCTGCTTCTTACTACATAGGGAATAGCTGCCCCCGCTTCCCAGTGTCAGGCCCACCCATCCCCAACCTGCATCACCTAGGATTGCCTCCCACATAAACTCCTGAACTTGCACCAGTTTCATGTACTGCTTCTGGGGAAACCAAATCAGAAAGTCTTTGATGACTTGCACTCAGGTCTTAGCTTAAATTTGCTGTAAGTTGCTTCGTGACACCCTCCCCACCCTCATACCTTGGTTTCAGCATCCTTAGTAAAGGAGAACAAAGGTTTAAGTTAGTCTAGAGGAAATCCAGGAAGCCTCCCAGGGCTGACATCAGGGCCGATTCATTTCCCCATGGGTCTTCTTGGGGCAGAGGGTGGGGGGTAGAGGAGGGATACAGGGGGAGCACGCCACACACCAGCGCACTTGAATGGAAACCACGCAAATAGAAAAACACCGGAAAGTAGTTTTCAGAGAACTGAAATGGGTTTGCCCTGAGCATTAAGAACATTAAAAAGTAGCTTTGGACTGTGAAGGGGCAATATTTAAAAACAAATAGTACTCTTAGAAATCCACAAAGAAATGCTTTTAAAAGGGATTCGCAATTGAGCTGGGACCACAGAAGCATTCCATGTAATGTGAGACCTGGAGCTAGGTCCCTGGGTGTGAGTTCACATCAGTTAGAACTAATGTCTCTCTAGACTTCCAGCCCTAAGTAAGATTACTGTCATTTTTTTTTTCTCTTTCCTCCAGGGTGAAATGTTGGGAACACTTTAAAGGTTATATATAAATATAAGCCCTAGATACTCAAACTGAGCTCGTTATACTTTACTTTCATATTTCAAAACCAAATCTCAGCTTTTGCCGGAACTCACAAAGTAGAAATGTCCAATTTTACTGTATGTGATCTTACATAAAATCTACAACCTTCACATAAAGGAGAAAGAAAAAAGCCACCATTGTACTTTATTCCCTGAATAGAATACAAAAGCCCTGGTCCATCAGTCAATATGGTTTGTATGTAAATCTTAGAATTCCATACATTCAAAATGGGAACGACCCTCAGGTGGCAGCTCTTTTGTTCCCTTTGCCTCCTTCATCCAGGTCAGAATTTCTGTGAACAGCCTCTCTGACAGATAAGGTTACCACCACTGCTTGTATCCCTCCAGTGACGAAGAAGTTCCCACCCCCTAAGACAGAGCACCTGCCGTTGGGTTGAATTGATGATTAGAAAGCCCTCTTTTATTGGCTAAACTCTGCATCTCTGCATTTCCAACCACATATACAAATAAATCATAGAAACATACTCAAATGAATTATCTACTCAAAAATTACATCCCCACTATTTGTGATTTGTTTTTAGAGGAAAAACTCACAAAACTGGGGACTCCCTGTAGAAATACAAATTTATCTGCAATGAGATATGTGCATGAAGACTAATGAAACTTATACTTTTACAAACACTCATGATTATTTTATAAAGAGCATTTCCATATCAATGATCTCAGTTCTCAATACCACTCTAGGGTGTTGAATTATTACAAATGAAGGAACAAACTGAGAGGAGCGACATGATGCACCCAAGACCGGCCACTCAGTAACGGAGTTGGCTTTGAACCCAGAATTCTGACTCCACCTTCCTGCCTCTTTTATTTACAGCACTCTTGTATACATATTTGTGAATGCTACTTGTTTCCAGGCACCTGGAATAAAGGTGTAAAAAGTATACAGTTCAAGCAGCAGCCAATCTAATAAACAAAGGCAGGCAAATAAGCAAGGTTAACACAGTGGATTGCAGTAAAGACTGAAATTAGAGCTAGAAATGGAGAAAGGAGCAGCAAATTACCTGAAAGAGTAAGGCAGGGCTTCACAGACACAGCATTAAGCTTGGATTTTGAAGGATGAGTAGAGATAGCTGGTGGAAAGGACATAGAATGGGATTATATCGAGGCAGAAGAAACAGCACCAAGCAAGACAAATAGGGAAGAGGGCATGGCGGTCCTAGGGCAGAGATTTGGTGTGGCTGAAGCAGTAAATGTGTGGGGAGATAAAGCAGATCAGCTTGGAGAGGTAGGCAGAGGCAACCCTAAGGACAATGAGTGCCACTGGGAAGTGGGCACCATGGGGTAGCCAAGGATGGGATAGGGTCAGGAGGGTGACTAAGGGCAATGAGTATATATACAAGGAGCACCTTACTGTATGTTTTAGAAATATGACAACAGAAGAAAAGTAAGGGTTAGGGGCTGCTAAAGGATGACAATTGATGAGATTGTTGCGATTTGACTGGAAAGAGATAAGTCTATCAAGAGATGAATGGGTCAACAAAACCTATATGCTACACACACACTGGAACATTATTCAGCCGTAACAAGGTATAAAATGTTGAGGTATGCTACAATTTGGATGGACCTTGAAAACCCTATGCTGAGTAAAATGACATGTGACAGAGGACACATGTTGGGTGATTCCACTTTTATGAGGTACCTAGAACAGACAAATTCACAGACACACAAAGTTGAATAGAGGTTATGAGGTAGGGGGGGAAGAGGGAGCTATATTGTTTAATGAGTCCAGATTTTATATTGAGAATGCTGAAAAACTATATAGATAGTAGTGATGGGTACATAGCTTTGTGAATGCATTTAATGCCACTGAACTGTACACTTCCAAATGGTTAAAGTGATGTGTATTTTACCACAAGAAAGAATTGGCAGATAGATGGCTATACTGTATACTAAATATACAAAATGGTGAGCTCAGACTTGAGCACACTGGTATGTTCAGATACCAATGAGATATCCCACTGGACTTGGGCCTGGAGCTCGGTGAAGAAACCAGGGCTGAAAAACTGCCTTATAATTCCTGCTTGGGAAAAACAACCTCCCTCACAGAATTAGTATTAGATCTGTGTTTCGGTGTTGAGGATGGTGGTGTTTGTCCAGTGGTGTAATTTTGGGATAGTGAGCTAGTTGAGACCTTATTTTGTGGGGGAAACAGGGACAGGGCGAGGGCGGAGCTCTATGTTCAGTAAGGCTTCTGGGAACTGCTTTGTATCCTGTGTTATAACAGAACTTGAACGGGGAGAAGTGAGGGCAGGAGGGACTTGTCACAGCTGTGGGTGGTTCTGAGAAGAGGCAGCCTTCAGCTGTCAGCCCCAGCCCCGATTGCCTCAGCTGCACAGTCGCTTTGCCAAAGGTCTCATCCCCACCCTGGCCAAGGGCAGCCCATAGCCAAGGACTAATAAGTATAAAAGCACGGCCATTTCAGCCCTACATGAGACAACTCTGGCGGACCATTTTAGCTCCAGAGGTCCTGGTGGGGGTGGCCATGGCTGCAATCTGGCCAATCTCTGTTCATCTTCTCGCTTCACCCAATTCTGTGTCCTTCCTTCTACTGGAATGGATCCAGCGCCCTTCCTAATAAACATCCTGCACATTAAACTTCAGTCTCAGGGGTCTACACAGATCATTTTACTTCATCTAGTCATACTACTCATTATAACCCCTAATTCAGTTGACTAGGTCTCTGAAGACAGATCCTAACTGAATCATGCGTGCACCTTTCCACGTATACTGGTTAGTCACTCATGGCTATTTTTTTGTCCTACAAAATAGTGTTAACAGGCTTCAATTAACCCAGTTGAACAAGTAACAAAAAGACTACCATATGTTCAGCATGTAATTCCATTCTAGTTGCCTAAGACCTTCGTAGCAAAAGCCATTAAACCTTGTGTGTTTTATTTTCTCTCTCTTGTATCCTGAAGTGTTTACTGACATGGGGAGTCTGGTAATAATCATGGTCCCATGTTTCTGAATCTTCAGGCAAATGCATGGCTGTTCCATTTTCCGAGTTTGATGTTCTAATCAGCAATCCATTCACAACCTCCTTGCTTCTGGATATAAAGGCGGAAGAAAAAATAAACCTCTTTCAACTTCAAGGTCACAAAAATTGTGCTAGAAAAAGCTCCTAATAGAAAAACTGGATAGCCACAGAAGGCAGGTTTTACTAGTAAAAGTAGGTATATCTGACTTCTGTGCATTGGCATGAATTGAATGAACCAAGGCCAGTGGCAAAAAATTGCTCACTCAAAACCTTTTGAAGGGATTTTAATTTTTGCTTTGTTTTGCTTTGGTTTATTTTTCTCTTTGTATACTTCAGTCACAACAAACTTGAAGCCCAGTAAATTAAATGGAGTGCATCTTGTGTTGTACTCAAATTATTCTCAAGAACACACAGATTGCTTGATAAGCATAGAGGTGTATACACTTTTATAAATAAGAATTTCTAAATGGATTCATTCTTTAAAATGCAGTGGCCAGGCTAACAGTAGGTAATGTTTACAGAGCACCTCCTGCCAGCCACCGTGCTATGTGTTTCTATGTATTATCTTAATTCTCCCAACCCACCTGAGACAAGTAGGCCCTCTATGTACAACGGTGCTACACGGCAGCCTCGGGAATAGGTGTTTTCTCTCTTTTCCCCACAACATCATGGAAGCACAGAATGGTTCAGCACCTCACTAGATCCCGGGTCCTCTGCTGACACCCACCGGCTGTTCTGACTCAGCCAGGACTCTGGCTGCCCCACACCATACCTTCTCCCCTGCTGAGTTACAAGATTTAATCGCAGTTGGACGGACAGTCTCGGTTCCTGTGGATTCCTCTTTGCTCTAGCTGTTCTCAGGGCCTACCCCACCCTGCACACCGCTGCTGACTGAAATCCCTTGCATCCTTTAAGGCCCAGCTCCAATGTCCTTGAGCACTTCCCTGGACCCATCTCCCATCTAGCAGAATTAACCTTATTCTCCCTCTGCTCCACAGCAGTCCAAACCTGGATGTTTCCTGTTTTCCCAGGTGGAACAGTAACAGCACTCAAACATGTGTAGTAAGTGCAGCTTTCGTCCTCATGTTGAAGGGCCACGGCGGGCCCTCGTTCCTTGGGGCAGGAGGGGAGCACCCTCTCTTGCCCCTTCTCCTGCCAACCCCTACTCTCCTATTCTTTCCAACCCTTTCTTAATTCTCCAGCTTTCACCACTGGATTTGATTATACTTGTTATAGTGTTTTCATGGCAAAGCATAACCCACCTATCCTGTCACTTTCTCTTTGGGACTCAAAGACCCTCAAGAGCAGGGTGGAAGTTTCACTCATCTCTGTGTTCCTGTTTCCACAGCACCTAGAACTGTGCCCAACGCATATGTGCTCAACAAGGTTCAAAGCCAGCCTTCTGTGACCTGCTAATATTGTCTCCTGCAAGTGTAGATTTCTTAGTTCAAGGACAGAAAGCTCTTATCAATTGTATAAATGTCCAGGATTTACTTCAGAATGTATTACAAAGGAATAAAAAAATCTAAATCTATTAGCCCATCTCAAAATGACTACACTGAATGAACCGAGCCCTGTATTTTAGCTCTTTCATTTGTGCTGTGATTGAAGGAAGCTTTCCATTTCAGAGAAAAAACACTACAAGCTTAAATAAAATGTGTTATAATGTCTGCATTGGGGTAATGATGCATCTTACACCACAGGTTATCTAGTGCTATATTCAAGACATGTATTTTGGGGTAGAAGTTGTGTGACAGAGTAAATTTTCTTACAAAGGAATCTCAGTGTAGCCTTCAGCACACTTAGGCTTCTCATACTAAAAACTTCTATGAAATTAGAATGTTAGGCCACATAATTTTATCCTTAAATGTTTAACAACTGAACCTGGAGATGGTTACCATTGATACACTCTTTTTCCACCCGGAAGCCAACAAAACTCAAGATAGTCCAAGTCAGTGACCTAACAACAACACTGACAATGTCCCTGACAGGACAATGTTGTCATTTTTGTTTTACACAGTCATGTCAAGCCTGCTCTAAATAAAAAATAGAACATTTGAAGGAAAAGAGGAGATTCTGACATAATGAGATGTGTCCAGTTGGCAAGGGAAGAATAAACACCAAAGTAGCATAAGTGCTAGAAATGGGAAACAAAACAAAATAGAGCTACATTACCGTCAAGGCCAGCACATGTCCTCTTCCTCAACAGCCCTGCATTTGTACCACCTGATATGACTGAAGAACCATCAAAAAATGAGGTTAAAAATATATACTTTTATATATTCATCTATCCTGTTTTCATATATTAAAACAGGATACATATATTCAGTATCCTGTTTTAAGGAAGTTAGGAAATATGTCAGAAGTTTAGATGTTCCAGTCGACAGTTAAAAGAAGTATTTTAATTAAGTTATAACAATTCTTTAAAAACTTCAGGGTTTCAGAACCCAGGGTTTGGGTAGGGATGGTTTCACTACTCTGGGGCTTTATTCTGTGGAGAATGTAAGCCCTTTCATGACTAATATATTTCATTAATTTTCAGAAAGGAAAAGCAAACTTTCTAATGCCATCGGGTATCACTACCTTTTCTAATTCAGGTTCACCTTCAACATCACTTTTTAAATGATTTCACCTCTGACTATACCTAACTTGAAATACAAGTTATCTCAAAAATCACTTGTGTGGTGGGGATAATTCTGCAAAAATACTTTCAGATGAGAGTATGATTGTGCGTTGCTGAAAATAAGAGGGAGAGTCTGATTTTTACATTTCCTTTCCCTCCTTCATCTTCTCATTTGGTTTAATAATCAATACTTAAAAACTGCAAAGTATATAATGAGGGCTATTGCCAAGTAGCACCAGGCTTACTTTCAATGAAATTATTTATACAGGGCAAGGCTTCAGATCTCACTGGACACATTTTCTCTCCATGTCTTATAAACCTTAGGAACTTAAGACTACATCCTTTATAATCACGTATAACCTAACAAGCCAGAGAATGGTCCAACGTTTCTAGTTTGCTACATTACCTTCGACAAGTTCTACTGGAGAGAAGGGAATAAAGGCACTTGCATCACATACAAGATGTTGCCGACACAAGTGCTAGAAAGGGAAGCAAAATGAGCAGCCGGAACATATGGTCGTGAGCTGACGGCAGAGAGAACTAGCTCTGCGTGAGCAACAAGGAACATCTTGAAATGTACAAGACATATGTGTTTTAGGAAGAAGACTGAAGTGTTTCATAATAAAAACAGGACAAAGTGAACCATGGGCGCTGAATAAAGTTTTAATTAAAAATGGGTTTTAGCCTTCAACGTGAATACACAATCTGCTCCACAGATGGATTTTATATTTTTAAACCTTATCCAAACCACAAAGTGAGACAAATAAAGCGTCTGAAAATGGCACAGAGGCTAAAATGTATGTAAACAATAGAGTTTTCCAGGACAAACAAGGAAGGAAGAACCACCTTCTGTCACCCACGTTCCGCCTGCCTGCACGTGGCATAAGCAGATCATACAGCCTACCTCTCGTGTGAACACGCTTCTCCTCAGTTTAAATACACAACAGACACAAACAATTAGGAAACCACCTAAGTGTCCACACACAGAGAGATGGTTACATTACTTCATAGTATATCAATGTGATATTAGATAACCATTAAAGATACATTTATGCATCACATTTTTAAGAAAAATAAATATTTGGATTAACATTAAACTAGTAAAATACAAAATTTGTTTAAAAAAACAAACTTTGTAGACAGGCATAGATATCACCATTTACAAAAATATTACCAAGTTATCTCAAGTTTTTACTTTTATCTGAGTATTTTTATAAACCTTCCAATTTTGTGCACTATTGCTTTACAAAAAGTTAATACTTGATGGCCCTGGCTGGTAGCACAGTGGTTAAGGTGCCAGCCTGTGAACCCAAAGGTTGCAGGTTCGATTCCCCAGCCAGGGCACATAACCAGGTTGCAAACCAGGTCTCCAGTCAGGTCTGTGGCTGGAGGCAGGTGAAACACAACCATACATTGATGTCTCTCTCCCTCTCTGCCTCTCTCCCTTCCCCTCTTTCTAAAAATAATGAAATAAAATCTTTTAATAAAAAAAAAAGTTAATACTTGAAAAGGCCAATTAAAGCTGAAATATCTACCTAGAAAAATGATACAAAAAACTGATTTTAAAGTTGATCAGATGTTTTTACATTAATTTTTAATGTCTGAATGTTAGTGGTCCTTATGGATATAGTTTTATTCTCAATCCAAGGTGAGAGAAATTCTTCTCAAAATTGACTGACTATAGACAAATAATGAGGGAAACAAAGGCATCTAGCAGATGAAGAGGTGACAATTCCTCTTTGTGCACAGAGGACCGAAGGCCACACTTTTTTTCCTTTAGAGGGAAGTCTAATCTTTCTAAAGTTCTTTCCAATGCATTAAACAGCATGAGTTCAAGGTGGAAGGTCTCTGGCAATGATCTGTTTGAAAGTATCTTAATACCAGGAAATACTCTTTTATTACACAATATTTATTTTGTAAAGTTCAGTTGAGGTTTGTGTTCTATGTGAGATCTTTAAGACGGATCAGAAGGAAACTCAGGAACAGCCTTTCTTACTGGGTTTTCCAAAGGTTTCACTTCACTTACCAGCTCTATTTGTCGTCAGTTCTTGCTGACATTCTTCCTCCATGAATCTCGCACTCCCTCTAACACCTGCAGGCAACGGTACTGTTTTTTCCCATTTAAACTACTTTTCGCCTTTCCTACCCATTCCAATCCAACCCATTCTTCAGCGTGAACTCATTCCTCCTCTGTATTCATGAAGCCTTTTCAGGTAAATGGCTTTAATTCTCTCCATCTTTTGAACTCTTTCTTACTACACCTTGACTCTACAACACGTGTGAATTCCTTTGTAGCATGTCTTAGTGTGGTCTTTTCAAGAACTTATATCTCATGCTAAACTGGACTGAAAATTCAGTGAGAACATTTAAAAATTATTTGGATGTCACCTATAGTGTTCCACATACAAGTGCCCTAAATATGCTCCAAAATGCAAGCCAGCTGGAAAACCCTTGTTCTTGGTCTTAATCTGACATTTGGAATGTCAGCTACAACTGCTCAACGATACTATGAGAATGCAATGGCATTACTGAGCATAATTTTTTAATATGAGGATAAAATTCAAATCCTATAGTGAGAGGTAGGAAATGTGATTTCAACATACATTCCACCCTCATCTTAGGCCCCAATTTCACCACGTACCTCATACTCTAACCATCCCAGCCTCTTGCAGTTCCTTGAATACACCGTGTGTCTTTCAGGTCCTGGAAGCTCTGACACCCTGGCCTCTCCTTCTGATAAAACCATCCACTGAGATCCAGATGATAGGCTGATGCCTCTGTGATGTATTCCTCCGCTCATTAAGTGGTTGCTTCCTCTTTCACAAATTTACTTATATTGTATATATGCACAATACATTTCACATGTTACACTATATTTATAGTGTTTGTGAGCTCAGGATTTATCTTACTTTACACTTGCC
This sequence comes from Noctilio leporinus, assembly GCA_004026585.1. NCBI lineage: Eukaryota > Metazoa > Chordata > Mammalia > Chiroptera > Noctilionidae > Noctilio > Noctilio leporinus. The sequence goes on from PVIW01004371.1 coordinate 75,237, forward strand.
CAATGCCACACACATATAATAATATTTATGTGATTGTAAGTACCTAAATAAATGATCTTGAGGTCTGTTGAGATGAAAAGGGAAAAATAAAACCCTGGCATTTACCCAAAAGATAGATAATTCACATGGAAATCAAGGGCCAGTCATCATTTTTCTTGGAGCTCAAGGTATTTTGTACCAAAATTAAAAATATAAATATATATTCAGATGATGAACAGATTAACAAAGTAAAAATGTTTTAAAAGGAGAGATTTTAATCAGAAAAAAAAACTTTTTTAAGCCAGTACAGTGGATAGGATGCCAGCCTGTGAACCCAAAGGTCACTGGTTCGATTCTCTGGCCTGGGCACATAACCAGGTTGCAAGCCAGGTCTCCAGCCAGATCCATGGCTGCAGGCAGGTAAAAGGCAACCATATATTGATGGCCCTCTCCCTCTCTGCCTCTCTCCCTTCCTCTCTGCCTCTCTCCCTTCCTTTCTCTCTGGAAATAATAAATAAAATTAAAAAGAAAAAAGAAAAAAAAAGCTTTTGATGGTCCTTAACTACAGAGGAACCCATACAGGTGCAGACCCCTGGTTTTCACCTGGACATGAATCACAATTGCTTAGAAAGACTCTTAAACATGCAATGAAACCAACTAGGCCGAGATGAGGAAACCATTTTTAATATGAGTAGTTCTCATCAGTCAGGATTTGGAGCCACTAAACTAGAATATAACCAAAAACTTCACCAGTTTTACCCCTGCATGCACATTGCATGTCTGAGTCCAAATGATGGCAATTTCCAATTATTTGTGGTACGTAGATCACTGAATTCTTTCAATCCCATAGAAGTCTTCTCATTATTAAACCTTTTTGGTAGAGCTACGAATAAGTCACAGGTTGGCTAGTTTCATTTCCTTCACTGCTCAATGGAGCAGAAATGCATTAATAAGTAGGTGAGTTAGTCAACATGTAGGAACATGTAGAGTGGGAAGCAGGAAGAGCAAATATTTGGAGGTATTTACAAACATATAAGCATTTTGAAAAATGGAAAACAAGGCTCCTTCAAATATAAAGTGAATCAATCACTAATAAGAAGTATCATCTCTTAAAATCCAATACCTAAAGAAAATCAAGCAGTAAGAGAAAGTTCCGTAGACTGAGGAAATACTAATATCTGGGCTGAAGTCCTAGTTCAGCCACTTACACACCTTCTGTGTGACCTGCAGGAGACACTTACCCCAAACTTGAGTTTTCTCATTTGGAAAAATGAAGATTATAACTCTGCCCTACCTAATTCACAAGTGTGTTAAGGAGAGAGACAATAAAATTACAAGTAAAAATGCTTGAAAATGTTGTGGGGCTATGAAAAATACAAGCTACTATTTATCATTAAAAAATTAGTGGAAATAATTTTCCAAGGCTTTAAAGGTTTACTAGACAAAAATTCACTGAAGTCACATGTTCTTTTCATTCCATTTTCTCAACATAAACACTTGAAATTTCTACATTCAAGAGCTGGCATATTTTCTCTCATTTGGCAAAACTCCCCTCCTTTGGGTTCCGGTGGAACTGAAATGAGTTTGACTTTTTGTTTAAGATTATCAACAAAAAGCTCTCCAAGTTAGGCAGTTTCTATGCCAAAATACATTCTTTATGAGGCACAGTTGTAGAAATATCATATGCAAACAACTGCTGGCCCACAGAGGAGAATCAGGACAACATATTTTTTCTGTCCTTCAGGAAAATGCAAAAAGGTTTTTCACAGGTTCTTGTTGAATAGAGTGGTAGAGTCCCTTTCAATATAACTTTTTGCTTAACAGGTTATTATTAAAAAGAGGGTGCAAAGTGGGTTATACCAAGTAGTTGTTTTGGAAAAAATGTTTTAGATGAGTCCAACATATAGTCAGTCAGATAATTATCATCATCGTAAATAATAGTTTTTATAGAACCCTTACCATGTGTGCATTGTTTTAAGCACTTTATATCTGTTAACTAACTTAATCTGTGCTACCAGCCAGGGCCTTTATCTCGCGTTGTTTTGCACAGTAACATGCTGTGTAGGCTTGTCACTTAGGAGCCATAGGTTATACCATACAGCTGAGGCGTGCAGTAGGCTAGGCCATCTGGGTTTGTATAATAATACAAGAATGAAATTGCCTCATGACAAATTTCTCAGACCTTATCTCCAACATTAAGCAGTTCATGTCTATACACATACCTTGGGGACTAGTGTCAAACTGTGTGATCCTCTGAAAAAGGTGGTGACTATGCAGTCATATTCTTTACAAATACTTAAGGGTTATCAAGATGTTCATCCAGGTGAAAAGAACTTATACTGAATTAGGGGGATTTACTCTTAACTTCTACCTCTAACATCCTTCAAATCAAAAGAATATGATTATTTTGTAAAATATAACTATCAAGTTAAAAGAAAAACAAAAGGAAAAATAAACTCCTTACATCAAAACTGGTTTAATAGAATATACCCTCAAACTAAATTTAGTTTTACTTTTAAAATACTACAAGTGAGAAACATTACATATAAAATTTAACTGGATAATATTTTCAGAAACTGAAGTCAACCACTTAGTTTCACTTGTAAAATCTACATAAAGCCTCTAACAAAATGCACAGTATACCAGGTTAACAGCTTAGCAGCTGTCTATGCCTGGGTGAATTCATGCACAAAATGATTAAACTAATGACAGGTGAAGGGTACTAAATCATTTTTAAGCATATACTTCTTGTCAGGTATAATGCTAGGCACTTTGCTTCATTTACCGTGTTTGTGTGTGTGTGTAAATAATTTTAAAGATTTTATTTATTTTTAGAGAGAGGGGAGGGCAGGGAGGAAGAAAGGGAGAGAAACATCAATTTTATGGTTGCCTTTCACCTGCCTTCAGCTACAGACCTGGCTGGAGGCCTGGCTTGCAACCTGGTTATGTGCCCTGGCTGGGAATTGAACCGGCAACCTTTGGGTTTGCAGGCTGGTGCCATTCCACTGAGCCACCAGCCAGGGCTATTTTGTATGGTAATAATCCTAGATATGTATCATTCTCATTTCATGAATAATAAAATTGAGGTTCAATACTTCCAGATAACACCACAGTGCAGAATTCAAACACATAACAGGTACAGATGGCTCTTTCCATAATTCTGCACAACCTACGTACATTAAGTAACTAGTAAATTGATGAATGATACCAAAAAATTTGACTGCCCTGATTTTGTGACTTAAAATAATTTTGGTATTTTTACATTTATTCACATAACACATATTCCATTTTTCTCCAGTTGGGTCCTCAAGAGCCTTCAGAATACTACCTGGATATTGAGCTGGGATTTTAATATTAGTTACTCTTTATTGAGCACCATGGATTATACAAGGTGCTCCACATGCATTAACTCTTCAAATGATCAAAATACTACGAAAATAGCTCTCATTTTATAAGTGCAAAAATAAGTTCAGAAAGGTTAAGTAACACAGAGGCAACAAGTTTAAAAAAAGAAACCCAAGGTCTGTTCAGCTCTAGAACCAACATCACTATTATGCTGGATGAAGTATTTTTCCAATTGCAAATTTCTTTTCCAGCTCATTTCCAAAATGTAGTTATGATAGTACCTCATATATGTCAAAGAATGTCCACATTTATTGTCCTATTCAATCCTAATACTTTTCTGAGAAACGGAGGGCAATGTTTATTAATATCCTATTGCACAGGTAGTGAAAAATGAGGTTCAGAAAAGTTGTAAAGTGCTTTTACTACTATGAAATATTGCTGGAAATAGAATTTTATGAAAAGCTATATGAGGTTTGTTCCAAAAGTATCAGCCATAAAAACTGTTTTAAATATATTGACATTGGCTTGATACTTTCTGCACAGACCTGACATATTATACACACACACACACACATATATATATATATATATATATATATATATATATATATATATATATCCTTCAATATTTTGTTTGCATACATCACTAATTTTACTGAAAATCAAACATACAGACAAAAACTCAGGTAAAGAATCAGTTTCATTGATAAAAGGGAACCTCTAACAGGATATACTTATTCTCAATTCTACTACATATGTTCGAAGACATTAAAGGCTTTCTCTCACCTTATTTCTGAACTATATTATAAGCTCAGAAAGTTAAACTTCTTTAAACTTGTACTGCAACAGAAATGTAGTGATGCTTGTGACGGTTTCTGACTTAAAGTCTATTTCTCTTTTCTGATACTTCTATAGAGACTTATGTGCTTTCTGTTCACTATCTGCATGCAACGCTGTTTTCCCACTCTTTCCCTCTGAGCCTGTGCACCCCTAAATATGGAGTGAGTTTTGTAGATAGCACATAGCTGGGTCTTGCTTTATTAACATTTCATCCATTCTATGTCTTTTGAGGCATTTATTCCGTTTTTGTTGAAGGTAATTATTTATGGAAAAGGGCATACTTTTATCATTTTGTCATTTTCTGTTTTGTAGTTCTTTTGTTCCTCTAATCTTGCTCTCTTTCCTTTGTGTTTTACTAATTTTTTGTAGAGATAGATTAATTTTTCTTTTTATTTTGTGTATCTTCTATATTCTTTTTTTGTAGCTGCTTAAAATGTCCATACTAGTTAAAGTGGTACAGATAACTATCTCCTTCATTTCATTGCTCTACCCATCAAAATCCCAATGGCATTTTTTAAAGAAATAGAAAAAAATCACAAAATTCATATAGAATTATAAAAGCCTCAGAATAAGCATGGTGATCTTAAAAAAGAAAAACAAGGCCACAGGTATCACTCTTCTTGATTTCAAACTAAATGACAAAGCCATAGTAATAAAAGATAAGACATAGCAATGAAACAGAAATAAAGCAACATATATACAGTCGACTGATCATGCAGTAGGGAAAAGATAGTCTTCAAACAATGGTGTAGGGAAAACTGGATATCCATATACAAAAAAAAAAAAAAAAAAATTAGACCCCTACCATACACCATACACAAAAACCAACTCAAAGCAGATTGAAGATTAACTTAAGATCTGAAACTACAAAACTCCTGAAAGAAAATTTACGGGAAAATCTCCTTGACATCAGTCCAAGCATTCATTTCTTGGGCATGACACCAAAAACACAAGTAACAGAAGCAAAAATAGATTAAGTGGAATCACATCAAATTGAAAATCTTGTGCACAGCAAAGGAAACAACAGAATAAAAGTCAACATATGGCATAGGAGAAAAATATTTGCAAACTATATATCTGATAAGGGGTCAATATCCCTTTTATTTGTTAATAATAATAATAAAGTTTTAGTTATACAAGATTATTAAGCCCTAGAGAGCTACTGTACAACATGGTGTTTTTGGTTAACAAACAAAATACAGGACCAAGGAAACTCTGGAAGGTGATGAATATACCTATTACCTTCATTGTGGTGATGGTATTACAGGTATTTGCATATGTCCAAATTTATCAAAATGTATGCATTAAATATGTGTAGTTCTTCATATATCTATTATACCTCTCTAAAGCTGTTTTAAAAATGTGAAAACTCAAGAAGTTATTGAATATATTTATTGCTTTGATTGTAATGATAGGATCACAGATGTTTGTATATGCTTAAATTCATCAAATTGTACATATTAAATATGTGCAGTTCTTTGTGTATCAATTATACCTCAATGAAGCTGTTAAAAAATGTAGTGCTATAAGAATGTGTGGTCACTAAATCAGAGAGAGTAACTAGGGCTCCACAGAAGGAACATCCCTTGCCTGCAACTACCTCATACGTCAACTCTCGTGCCCTGGAATCTTGTGTCAGTTAAGATAAATCTTCAGTGATATTCTTCTCCTACACTTCCACCAACTTCTAACTTAGTTGATGAGATGACCTCCTTCGTTATTCATTTTGAGTGTTTGACTGTTGGAAATCTGCCCCAGGTTTTACTTTTATTCATTAATGTGAATTCAGTTTGGGTTGCAATTTACTGAGGTTCTCTCTGAAGAGCTCATTAGCTCCACCACTTAAAAAACGTATGAGCTGTAACAAGCTGAGTTTTTAACCATTTATCTGATTGAGAGGTGGGCTGGAGTTAAATTCAAATCCAAGCTTTACCATTTATTTGCTGTGTTTATCAATGGCCAACCACACCACATTCACATACTACATTAGTTCGAAGTGTGAATGCAACATACTAAGATGAAAATATTACTGAAAATGAAAAAAAAGATTGCATTTCATTGAGGCAGTTTTGCTTAAATATTCACATAAATACCTTATTTATCATACTAATTCTTACCAAGAATGCCATAGTTTCTAGATTAAGTAGGTTGGTTACATCCGAATGCTAGGATACAGAATTCAATCCTTCAGTCAAAAATGCATTGCTTTGTGAGAGACAAAAGATAAGACACTGGGAAAGAAAATATTTAAGGCTCATCTTGGGAACCAAGAAATTTGCATTTCATAGAAGGGAATTAAACTCCATTGGAATATAAGGTGCTGGAAACAATTGCAGGCAATTGCTTTCTTGGTCCATTGCCTAACCCTGTACTTATCACCCTCTGCAGGAGCAGTTTGGGAGGTGGCCCTGGTCTCCTGAATGCTTTATATCTGAGTTGGTTAGCTAAGTAAAAGACAAACAAAAAGGCAGGCTGTCATATTATGACTTCTTTTTTTTTCTCTTAATTTAAGAGTACTCTTTTAAAAAAATTGATTTTTCTACAGGAACACTAACTCTTACAACCAACTAAAGAACCATCTCTCTCTTCTTGAGGACCAAAGTATAGCTAAGATTTTTCTTTTATCTTTTCCATTTTTCTCTCTTTAGCTACAGGTATAAATAAACCAGCTAATAACAACAGTCTTGTCAGAGCATCTTATTTTTTATATACAGATAGTGTTAGGCATTGTACTGTTTTTAGTGGCCATTCATGTATTTCTTTTTTCATGCAATTATTTAATAAACATTGTATATCCTGTCTACTGTGCCACTAATGCAGAGGAGTACCCAGAGCAATAAAAAACCCCACAAAGATCATTGATAATTCAGTTTTTGTTATGTTCTATCATAGAGATATACCCAGGTTGTGGGGCTGGGGCCACAAAAATGAGGAAAAGTGTGAAAATCCATATATATTATACTGTAACTATTTGCCTGACCTTCCATCAGTAGTCAAGGAAAAGCTCCTAGGATTCAAGAATCCTGATATATCTCACTGACTGACTTCTTCGTATCTTCAAAGTGCCTCTGGACTCACAGGTGTGTGTTTGGGGGTTGAGGAAGGAGTCAATTTTGTTAACCAACAGACTTCCCAGTGCCTACTACAAAGAGTACTGCTAGAATATTTTACTTCCTTTTTGTTTCCAAGTATCCTTTAAAGTAAGGACACTACTTTTGGGGCCATTTGGCACCTATGAAAACCCTAAATAGATTAAATTACAATATAATTCTCCACCCAATTTCTTTTGAGTCTTACATGGTTACTAACAAAGGCTATTTTCTGATTCTGTTTGCACCAAAAGATATGGCCCTAGGAAAAAAATCAGGCCAAGAATTCTTTCTTTAAAAATAAGTTATTCACATGTTGAGGAAAACATGGCCTCTGCTATTCTAGATAACTGTTATGCATTTTAGGTAACCTAGAAAGTTCTTTTAGAGAAGAGGGAGTGAGAGGTTATATAAACTTTAGAAAGAAAGTGACTTCTTATGAGCTAAGAAGGAAAAATGTAGGAAATACTAGTTAAAACAGGGTTTCAACTCTTGGGAAATTCATTTTCTACACAGCGTATCTTTTTGCTTATTACTAAGAAAGGAGTTAATATTAATTACATCTTACCCAGACAATATAACCAGTTAGCTCTATGATAGGAAAAGAAAATTACAAGGTGATTGAGGTGGAACATTTTTAGAGAGACTCTGATCTTGGATTTTAGAAGGTGATACGACATACATGTGACTATGTCCTTCTTGTAATCACAGTGGACATTGTGATTTTGTTGCAGACCTTTGAGTTTTGGAACACAGCACTCTTTTCTGTAATTAAAAATAAAAGGCTTGCTTATGATTATTTACCATTTGAAGTAATAAACTTATTCAAGTCTAATTAATGTACTCAAAGCCACTTGGTTAAGAAGAAAAGGAATACAGATATTGATCACATCAAATGTTTTCATTGAGAAGTTGACATGGACATTCATACAGTTTATGGTGGATAGTCTCAGAAGCTTTCCTGTGTATGAGAAACAGAACTACAGGCCTTTTTGTATAAGTTCCTGTACAGTTTGTCCATGCTGTTCTCAAAGATGGGTCGGTGGGATTTTCCTTTATAAGAGGCTGCCCTGTTGGGCCAGTATTCACCATCATCCAAATGGAGAGTGCCACATGGCCGCTGAAATGAGCTATAAAAAGGGATACACAAGATTAGAACAATGGTGAAACTAGGTGAGAGGCAGTGCTCTGTAAATCAAACACTTGTGGAGTACTTCACAGGCATACGAGCAAGTAAAGACAATAAGGCCTTCAAAGAGCAACATTATTTGCATGAAACAACTACAAAACAAGTAACATGAAAATTATGTGAGACAGTGTTAAAAAGGAAATCAGAGGAGAGAGGTAGGTAGGACGAGGTAAAAGCAGAGCACAGGTGGTGTGATCTAGCTAGTTATGAGATGGTCTGATTTCTAAAGTCAGGCAGACCTGGTAGTGAATTTCATTCAGTCCTCTATAGGCCAGAGATCTTGAACAACTGATTGGCCTAGGGTCTCAGCTTCCTTTCCTATATTTTTGCAGTGGTGTTTAAAAAATCAAAGAGAGTATATGTAAGGTATATAGTACAGTTTTTACCTTGCACACAGAAGTCATTAATTAGGAGGCATTGAACTACTAGATATTTTATATATATTTAAATATTTATCAAAAAATCTTACAACCTTCTGAAATTAGGAACTATGGAAACTGACTCAGTGAAGTCCAGTGATCTCCTAAGACTCCTAGTCTGTAAATGGCAGAAGGAAAAGGAATAGCATGTCTTTGGCTCTAAAGCTGTTTCTGCTGTAAATGCTGTTGTCCTCATGTCAAACTTTCTTACCCTTGGTACTACCTCATTCACTCTGAAAATTTTTTGAAAATTATATAGTTTCTGGGATAACAAAGGTATTTTAAAACATGATTCTTATTACTTCTATGTTGTCTATTCAGTTTCATAGACGTAATTAAAACAATTTCTAATAATGTCAGCATAATCTTTGAAGTTTTTCTACAAGCTATAGCCAAGTTTCAATGTGCTTTGCTTGATATAGTTACATTTCCTTCATTAACTTTGCTCAACAAATCTTATAGCCAACTAAAAATAATTTATTTCATACAGGAGTTCATTATCACTTGAAAGTTTTCTTTTGAGTCAAATAATAAATAACACAAATGTCCTTTTCTTTCTTTTTTTTCTTTTCTCTTCTTTCTTTCTCTCACTCTACTCTCTCTTTCTCTTTCTTTCTCTTTACTCTCTCTCTCTTCCTTCCTTTCTTATTATCATCATTGCCTTTAGGTTTGCAATTAGCAAACCCTAATGCACACACACGACTTTATGAAAATGAAAAGATCCACCAGACCAAGTTCCCACAGTAGCTTCCTTTCTACATTGCATTTGTTTGGTTGTCTCTTGTTTTTTGTTGTTTCGCAGCAAGTCATGCACCAATTAATATTTCAAAAAACACAGGTTTGTTCCCATCTCCCTACTGTCCACCACCATCAACTTCACCGCATTCTAATGGCTAAATGATAGTGTCCTTGTGTGAATTCTGTATTTTGTTTAGTCACTCAATTAGTTCTACTACAATAAACCTACTCAAGATAAACTTGATTTTTAAGACTCCATCACCAAACTATCAGAAAGGTAACATTCAAAATCATTGTGTAGGTTTTTCTGACATTGTAAACAAAATTCCTAATCTCTATATAAGTTATTATATTTAATGTTATCAGGCACAGATTTGCTACTGCTTTGGTTTCAGTAGACATTATTTTTTCATGTCTCAAAGCTTCCTTAAAATACCACCACAATATCTTGCAATTAATACATTCAGAAAACTTTTTAGCTTTCTTGTTTACAGAACCTACTTTTTAAATAAAAGCTAACATGGCCAAAAAACAGACATTCTAATGCTTTTAGATCTTGCAAATTTGGTAGGGAGTTTATTTCTACTTAAAATTGCAAACTTTATCAACTTAGTAAAATCATTGTGGTTCTCTGGAGAGATTTTATAAATTGGTTCAACATGGAAGTCTGAATTGCAAAACAGAGAATGAGTTCTAAATGAGTTGTAATATGGACTGATATGTAATATGGACTGTAATATGGTGCAGTACTTAAAAAAAAAAAAAAAAAGATTTACTTCCAGACATGGAAGCATTGGCTCTCTAATTAATGAGCTGTTAACATATTGGGTCAATTCTTATTTTCCATTATTGGGTATATTAATGGATTTAAAATGTGTACATGACACTGAAAAATCTTATTATAGCAATAAGCTTTTTTTTTTTTTTAATTTATTTATTTAAGATTTTATTTCATTATTTCTAGGAAGAGGGGAAGGGAGAGAGGCAGAGAGGGAGAGAGACATCAATGTATGGTTGCCTTTCACCTGCCTCCAGCCACAGATCTGACTGGAGACCTAGTTTGCAACCTTCTTATGTGCCCTAGCTGGGGATTCGAACCTGCGACCTTTGGGTTCGCAGGCCGGCGCCTTATCCACTGTGCTACCAGCCAGGGCAGCAATAAGCTTTTAAGATACATTCTCTGTTTTACCATGGGTAAAACATTCATCCAAAGCATTTATAAATCCCTACTACACTCTATAAAATACTGCATTAATGCTATATACCATTAAATGGTTATCTTCAAAATAGGGATAATACTGTCATTTTATTAAATGCAGTGCATTCTTCTTTAGCAACTTATACTCTTGCTATTTCAATAGGGAGCCTTCTATTTAATTACAGCAATGTTATTAAGAAAAT
>PVIW01004371.1:86336-102869 GCA_004026585.1 Noctilio leporinus
AACTTTGGTACATTTACACAATGGAATTCTATATAGCAGAAAGAAAGAAGGAACTTGTACCCTTTGCAACAACATGGATGGAACTGGAGAGTATTATGCTTAGTGAAATAAGCCAGTCAGTGAAGGACAAATATCATATGATCTCACCCATTACGGGACAATAATGAGCAAAACTAACAACAAGCAAAACAGAACCAAGCATATGAATACAGTGAATAGGCCTTCAGTGGTCAGGGGGAAAGGGGTTGGGGGGATGGGGGAGGCAGAGGCAAGAAAGGGGACCAGCTTAGATAAGAACCTAGTATAAAGGAACCATGGACATGGACAACAGGAGGGATTGACTTTGGGGGGAATGGGTGGGCGGGGAGGGGGACAGAGGGGAGCAAAAAGGGGATGGATGTAATACAACAACAATAAAATTAAAAAAAAAAAAAGAAAATAAGACAAGAAAGAACACTGAGGCTAGGATAATATCTGAGAACAGGGCAGTTTCAAGTCCTAAGTGTTAAATGGTATAAATCCTAAATTTATTTTTTAAAGCCTAGCATATGTGCAAAGAAGAAACATGTCCTAGGTAGCTTAGCATGGAGTAGGAGACAAAGAGCAGGACTAGTTTTTGCTTAGAAGAGAGTGAAGCCCTGATGGTATTTTCTCTATCAGTATCAAATGCAGACCAACACATACTACTCTATACATAGTCTTCAGATAAAATATTGATAAGGTTATAAACACAGAAAAGAAGGTTAGATGGATATACTACCCAAAGAATATTAATTCTAAAAAATAATTGAAAGATCATGAGAATAAAAATATTGGGGAATTGCTATTTGTGCTCAAAGAATCAGTGTTGAAAGTGACTTTGAAAGCTGACTCATTCATACTCTCTACTTTAAACTTGGACCTAAGAGGCAATATAACAAGACATTTTATGCTACAAGACATGAATTCCTTTATGTATTACTCAATAGAAGATCCTATCAAGCAAAACTCTGATTGACAAAACACATAGAATAGCATTGAGAATGCAATGTATGTGCTACATATGTTGGATGGATGGATAAATGGGTGGAAAATATGATGGGATAGCTGAAGGCAATTCCAATAAAGGATTTTGCGTGTTTTGAACAGTGGACGAGACATTGGAAGAACTGTGTGAGGTCCCAAGGGCCTACTTTGAAGGGAACTGAGACATCATTGTCCTATATACAATGTTTCTTATATATTCTTCAATAAATGTTTCTATTCTAGATATTACATAGTTGGATACCTTCTGGACAGACCGTGTTTATGTAACACATAGACAATGGTAAGGTGACAGCCAAGAGGGGGTGGGGGCTGGTTGCAGTTGAGTGAAGGTGCGGGGATGAGGACTGAAAGACACTTTGCTCAAGGTGGTGGGTGAACATTGTGCAAATGATGTTTTACCGAATTGTTCATTTGAAGTCTGTATGGTTTTGTGAATGAATGTCACACCAATAACTTCAATTAAAAAATGATACAATATACAAATGATGTATTATAGAATTGTAAACTTGAAGCTTATATAATTATATTAACCAATGTCACTCAATAAACTCAATTAAAAAATAATAATTTTTTTAATTTTTAAAAAATTAAAATTTCCTTAATCTCAAAAATTATTTTTAGTGTATTTCTAGGTAAAGAAGACAAGTTATTTTTATTTATTTATTTTTCTTTCTTTTCTTTTTTTTTTTTTTTTTTTTTTTTTTTTTTTTTTTTTTTTTTTTTTTTTTTTTTTTTTTTTTTTTTTTTTTTTTTTTTTTTTTTTTTTTTTTTTTTTTTTTTTTATTAATGTATGGTTGCTTTTCACCTGCCTCCAGCCACAGACCTGACTGGAGACCTGGTTTGCAGCCTTGTTATGTGCCCTGGCTGGGGAATCGAACCTGCGACCTTTGGGTTCGCAGGCCAGCATGTTTTTATTTAAACACTCAAAAATAGCATTTTAAACTGGTATTTTAAGTCATTCTTCTGGTTTCATTAATGTAGGTTAAACTCACACTATCATGTCTGTTGAGAACATCCTATTTGCTTTTATTATTCTATTCTGAATTCCCTCTTATCCCTCAAGTAAACAAACAAACAACAACAACAACCAAAAACAAACCTAGCCAAAAAACTGACATAATACGAAGTACAGCTCAAATATTCAGAGTAGTTTCATAAATAAATAATAAAGGAATGAAAATCATTCCTTTTAAAAAAATTTTAACGTATTTATTTCTTACATTTAGTGAGAGGGGGAGGGAGAGAGGAAGAGAGAGAGAGAGACATCAATGTATGGTTGCCTTTCACCTGCCTCCAGCTACAGACCTGGCTGGAGACCTGGCTCACAACCTAGTTATGTGCCCTGGCTGGGAATCGAACCAGCGACCTTTGGGTTTTGCAGGCCAGCACTTATCAACTGAGTCACCAGCAGGGCCATATTTTTCATTCCTAATGGCTGTTATCACTAAAGCGACGATAGTTTGGGCATAATAGCATAAAATACTATTGATTATGGCTTCCAAAGCTAATTTGGGGTTGCTGCTAATACTCTTCTGTGTCCTCACAAACTATCTATCTAATACTATCTAGTCAAAACTATAATTGCCTACTTGTCTATGAGGATGCCATAAAATCATAAAACAATTCTGGTTGCCTACTGGTATTGTTTAAGGAGCTACCAGGCATCAATATTAAGTAAGCTAGTCTAATTACCAGGGCATATTTTTATTTTGAAAGATGAATGTAACCCATGGATATATTCTATCATCACAGGATTTATTTTCTTTTCTGTTGTTATTTTTTCTAACAACCTTGCTCAAATTTCCAATGTAGCTAGCAAAACCCTGTTTTAAAGCAGGAGCCTTATTTGATTCAGTATAGATGTTTCCTGTCTACCCTTTGTGACAGGGCCTTTTATATAAGTGTGTTTTCTTTTTGTATGTGTTACATGCCTGTTGTACTAAATCAGGAGGAATACACATTTAAAAAGTAAAGATGAAACCAACATTTTCCTTTCATAATCATCAGAAACTTCTAGACCCTAAGCTACAATTTTAATACTTTAAAAAGCCACATAAACATGCAGAAACACAAATTTTCTGAATATCAATATACCCTGTAGACAAAAACTTTAAAAAAACCTAATTCTTAAATATTTAATTATAAAAGGCTTTATGATACTTGAGTTAATTACACAAGACCCTAATTATACAAGACCCCATGATTCAAATTAGAATTAAGCAACATTTTCTCACTTAAAAATAAAGGCTTATTCTTAATCAAGAGATTTTAAGTCTATATATTACTTAGAATTTTTTCTTCCACTTTCTAATACCAAAAATAGCTTTTGGGGTATTTATTACATCTTAGCAAATTCATGAAATTAATCAGGTAGTAACCAATAAGGAAGAGATGAAAACTATACTCAATCCTATGTTGTTTAAAAATAGCCAAAATTTAAATTACTCAGTTTGAGATTCTGTCATAAAAAATTTCATAATGAAAGCATTTAGTTCTACTGTTAGTAACCTGAAAAGTATGCATAAACAAATAAAAACAGTTTATATCAATAGCCAATTCCATAAGAGAAAGTGGCTAAAATTTCAGGCGATAGTCATAAAAGGCCAAGTCATATCCTAAACGTGAACTTCAGATTATTTTTATCCTTACTTTTCTTTTTTTGTGGCCAACTCCCATCTATATGAAACATCACCTCATGTCTGGTCTTTGATTAGAACTAATGCTCAAATAGGATAGTGATGCCAGAAGTACTGTAGCAATTTGAGATACACATAGAAGGTACTAATAGGAGAGAAGAGCATCCAGGGGCCCTGAGAACTGGCAAGACTACCATAGCAAATGTCTGACATTTGAGAAGGAAGTCTCTCTGGGTAGTAGACTCTTTCCCCAAGCTCCCAAATCCCAAAGTATTGGCAGTAAAAGGTCACTTAATAACTCCTTGATAAGAGATTTCTTCTTAATTAATTTCATACTGAAAGGTGGTGGAAGACATAGGACAGCTAGCATGGATATATAACATAGCCTGAAATAAGCCCTAAATACGTGGATTTGCAGGGAACTTAGATGGACTAAAAATCTTAAGTGAGATGAGAGCATCACCATTAATTAACTGTATTTGTTTTCATCAAAAAGTTTCATTAATGCAAACATTAAAATATTTTGATAGGGCTTTACACAGTTAAATATTTTAACTATATAAAATAATTAATTGATAATTGCTAATTTGAGTGTAAATTTCCCATAAATCCAACAGATTAAGAAGCAGGTCATTTTTATGCCAATTATGAGAAGAATCTGTACTACACAGAATTAAGCTCCTACCTATACTCAGGGTCACTGTCATAGGCATAGTCTTTGCACAAAAGACCTCTTTTCAGTTCTAGTTCATCTTCTTTCTCTGGATCTCTTTCATCCTGAAAAAAAATAAAGATTATTATTCATTCATTTTATACTTATAATGATGCTCATGTCTCTTTGGGAAGTGCTCTCTTCCTCCCCTATTATAAGTAACTGAATTAAATGTTTGCATGTCTTAGGAAAGAAACAAAAGAGTAGGTCAAAATTTATTATTCTGTTCAATAAGACTAATATAGTTTTATTATATTTTTGTTAACACAGTTTACCAAAGACTGGGCACCCAGTAGAAGTTCCTTGAATTAGCGAATGAACAGGAATGGACACCGTGCATTAAGATATGTAGTAGCATCTTACACATTGTTATGTGGAATTAAAATATGTGGCTACTCCTCCTTCTATGGTCAGATTGTTCTTCTAATAAGACACATTCAAGATAATAAGAAATAGGATTATAAAAAGATAGCTTTGTAAACTATCTTTTTTATACATATACATAATTACATATCAGTAATTATGGTCTTAATATATAGTAGTTATATACTTTAGTATCATATATCTTTCTGAGGATAGAAAGATGACTAAGGCATGGTTCCTGCACTCACACAGAATAAGTCTCCTTTATTTTATGAAGTTCTATGAATAGGATGGACCTAAGGATAGAATTTTTATGAGACACAATAGAGGACAAAATAAGGAAAGCTTTCTAATTAATAAAGCATTCTAAAAACAGAATGGCTGTCTTAAAAGAGTGAGATCACAATCACTAAAACTATTCATGAACAGCACTGATACCCATTTAGATCAAGGATTTCATGGAATTTTGCCCTGAGAAACAAAAAGGACTAAACGACCTTCATAGTTATTCCCATAAAATTTTAAGCCTCTCTTTTGTGATGTTTTATATATATATAATCAATACACCTACATCTCTTATAAGAGTCCTTGTATAGTCTTTTTTATTAAAGGTTAGGTTATACAAAAGCAAAGAGGCAACAAACATCACATCTTATTACAAGTTATTGATTATGGATCAAGCAAACATTTGAAGAGATGTATGTATCAGTCTTGTCAGTGCCAGAAAATCCATTCCTAGGGCACGGAGAAGTGATTCACCTCTTGTTCCTTGTCAACATTCCCATTTGCCCACGTGTAAATATAAAAAAGATGGACAGCATCAGTATTTGCTGAGTAACTTCAAGGTATCTAGGTACTTTTTTTTTTTAAGATTTGTATTCATTATTTTTAGAGAGAGGGTAAAGGAGAGAGGCAGAGAGGGAGAGAGACATCATTGTATGGTTGCCTTTAACCTGCCTCCTGGTTAAAGACCTGGCTGGAGACATGGATTATAACCTGGTTAGGTGCCCTGGCTGGGAATCAAACCAGTGACCTTTGGTTCACAGGCCCATGCTCAATCCACTGAACCATGGTATCTAGGTATTTTTAATATATATATCACTTAAGCCTTCAATAACCTTACGAAAGGTTCTGAAACTAAGAAAATTGAAATAATAAATTAACTTGTCTAAAATACAAATTATTAAGTGGCAGAGCTGGACTTTAAGTCCAGATCTAACTTGATTTACATTATATTGCCTCCTAGAATGCAAATAAACTGACCTACAAAATCAAAATCTCCATCCCAAGCCATTAGGTCATTCTCTTATATGAAAATTGGGCTTGGTCCTGGCCAGATAGCTCAGTTGGTCAGAGCACTGACCCAATATGCCAAGGTTGTGGGTTTTATCCCCAGTAACAGATATAAGAAGCAACCAATGAATGTATAAATAAGAGGAACAGCAACTCTCTCTCTCCTCTTCTCTCCTTCCTCCTCCCCTCCCTTCTCCTTTTTTCTCTTTCCTCTCTCCCCCCCTCCTCCCCCCCCCCCGCTTTCTCATCAATAAATAAATAAAAGAATTAGGCTCAAAATCTTTCAGCTAATAACTTATTTTTTTGCGAAGGGATTCTGAATATAGCCCAAAAGAAACTTCAGAATTCCCATGAAGAAATATTTTTCTTTCAGTAAAAGTCATTAATAAATGAAACTATTTAAAGAAGATGGGGTTCTGCTTCCCAGTAACTGGCAGTAAGTTAAATTGTTTTCTTAAAATTCCAGTTTGGGGTGACTATGAATAAAGTTTCCATACACATCTGTATGAACATGTTTTTGTGTGAACATGTTTTCAATTTATTTGGGTAAATAGCTAAAAGTAGGACTGCTGGGTCATCTGATGTGTACCATATATTGCCCCAAATAAAACTGCCAAATTATCTTCAAAAATGGCTGTACCAATGAATGAGAATTGCTATTGCTCATACCTTGGACAGCACCTGCTACTTTACCACATTTTGGGTGACTTTTGTTTTGATTTAACTATTCTAAAAGGGATGCAGTAGTATCACATCATTGTTTTAATCTGCATTTCTATAATAACTATTTGAACATCTTTTTGTATGTTTATTTGGTGAAAAGTCTGTTTAGATGTGTTATCATTTTCAATTGGGTCATTTTTGTCTTACTATTGACTTTGAAGTTTGGTTTCTTTTTTTAGTTTTTAGTTTTTTAAATTCTGGATGCAAGTCCTTAATCATATATGTGATTAGTAAATATTTTCATCCAGACTGAGGCATGTCTTTCTATTCTTTTAATAGTGTATTTCACATTGCAAAGTTTTTAATATTAATATAGTTCAATCTATCAATATTTTTTCTTTTATGAATCATGTGTTTGCTGTTAAATCTTAAAAGTTGTTTCCAAACATAAACTAAACAGATTTTCCTAATATATTTTATGTCTATGATCTATGTTGAATTATCTGTCAAGGACTCTAAAAAAAATTCTAAAACCATGTGCTGTAAAGGCAAAAAATGGAAAGTCTACATTTCATTGACTATGCACTTCTGTGAAAAACCAGTTGAAACTCTGGCTGGTGGCTCAGTGGATGGGCACTGGCCTGTGAACCCAGGGGTCACTGGTTTCAATCCCAGCCAGGGCACATATGAGGTTGTTGTAAGCTAGGTCTCCAGCCAGGTCCTTAGCTGGAGGCAGGTGAAAGGCAACTGTTCATTGATATTTCTCTCCCTCTCTGCCTCCCTCCCTTCCCCTTTCTAAAAATAATAAATTTTTAAAAAATTAAAAAAAAGAAAAACCAGTTGACAGTATTTTTGTAGGTATACTTGTATCTGTGGAGTATCTATTTTATTATTTGGATATATGTGTCTCTATTTCAGTCAGTACTACACTGTCTTCATTGCTTTGTTTTACAGTAAGTGTTAAAATTACACAGCGGGTCCTGCAACTCTATTGTTCTTTTTTCACACTTGTTTTGGTTTTTCAAATTATTTTGCCATTCCATATACTTTTTAGAATCAGCTCATCAATATTTATTTAAGAAGCTTAACATGGTTTTCACTATGTCTGCACTGAAACAAAATCAAATGGATAAAACTGATGCCTTCATACTGAGTCCTCCAACCTGTGAATATATTATATTTATCCATTTAGGTCTATCTCTTTTGAGCTTTTCAATATTATTTTGTAGTGCATAAAATGCAGATCCTTAACATATTTAGTTAGAATTATACCAAAACACTTCAATTTCTGGTGCTATTATTACATGTGGTATGGAGGTTGTCATTTAAATTTTCAATTGTTCACTGCCAGCAGATGGGGGTGAAATGACTTTCTTTATATACTGTGATCTTCTAAACTCACTATCAGTTTCAGGAACTCTTCTGTAGATCCTTCATCATTTTCTAAAAAAAAATAATAATCACACCTTCTGCAAATAAAGGTTTGCTTTTTTCTAATCTGCATGCCTTTTATTTCTTTTTCTTACTTTCCTGCATCTTCTAAGTCCCCTGGTATGATGTTAAAGGAATGGTAAGAGGGGACACCCTTGCCTTCTTTCTCAACTTAAGGGAAAAGCATTCAATCTTTCACCACTAAGGACAATGTAAACTGTAGGTTTTTAAAGGATGTGCTTTATTAGGTTGAGAAAATTGTCAAAATTGTCTTCTATCTCAACTTTTCTAAGACCATCCATAAATGGAGTTAAATTTTTTTGGATGCTTCTTCTGTGTCCACTGAAATGACACAGTGAAAAAAATATATTTTTTCAAATGTAATCTGTTAATGGGATGAGCTTACTTTGTATTTCTGAAATGAGTCCACCTGATTATGACATATTTTCATTTTTATAAGCTGCTAGGCTTGATTTGGTAATTTTGCTGTTGCGGACTTTTGCATATATGTTCATAAGGGATTTTAGTGAGTCTATATTTTTCTTTTTTGTAATACAATTGTCTGGTTTTGACATTAGGGTAAATGTTGATCTCATAAAATAACTTGGTAAGTTTTCCTTTTAATTTTCAGAAATACATATGACTGATATTATATTTTCCTTAAAGGTTTTGTAGAATTCATGAGAAAAGCCATCTAAGCCTAGTGTTTCCTTTTATGGAAGATTTTTAACTTCAAATTCAATTTCTTTAACATATACAATTACTGAAATTATTCCTTCTTGAGTTGGTTATGGTAGTTTATGTCTTTTTAAACTATATCTTCCAAAAAGTTTTCAGATAGTTTTCACAGTAATGTAAACAAAGCAGAGGACAGGATTAGTAACCTAGAGGACATTTCAAAAGAAAATATCCAAACAAGAAAAAAAATTTTAATATCAAAATATATATATAAAATACATATGAGATGTGCCCTAGAGGTATCATGAAAGTATGTAAAGTTATATTGGGGCAGACACAATGTTTGAAGAAAGAATGGCTACTGCTTTTCCAAAACTGATAAAAGATAACCGTAAGGTTTGAGAAGCTCTAAACACTTAATGTAGAGTTAATCCAAAAAAGCCACATCTAGGTAGGTATAAAATGGTAAGACTGCTAAACACAGGGAGTTGAAAAAACCCCACAATACTTCAAAGGCAAACAGCCAAGCTTTCAACAGGTACACAAGAAGCCAGAAGACAATGGAATGGCTCCTTTAATATGCCAAAGAAGGTAACTACCAAGCTAGAATTTTATATCCAATTTAACCATTTGACATTAAATTAAACAAGATGTTTAAAAATAAACAAATAAAGCAACACAGAACTCACAGCCTAGAAAATGACACGAAAACAAGTATTACAGGGAATTCCTAAGTAGAAGGAAAATTGTTCTAGAATCTAGATAGTAACATGAAATTGCCAGAAAAAGTAAAATAAAGAATATTAGAAATGGTATATATGAGATTAAAGTGAAAAAAATTACTATACAAACAAAATCTATCTGTTTCATATATGCAGAATTAAAAAGGAATGACAAAAATAGATACACATATAAGAAGTGGATTACAAAAAGTCAAAGAAATATGTCAGCTATGCATGTTGAAATCTTTAGGGTAACCATATAAATAACAAGTTAGTACAAAGGAAAGTGAATGGCAAAAAATACATATTAATCCAAATGAAAGCCCCATCTATTGAAATAAAAATTCTGAATTTTCATCCTTACAAAAAAACTCATCTGTTTATCATGAGATATACACTTCAAGTATAACAAAAAAAGCAAAGGATGAAAAAACATTCACCTTGCATATGTTAGCCAAAAAATATTGCTATAACCATGCTAATATCAGGAAAAAATACTGTGAAACAATACTAGAGATAAAGAGGAATACTACATAATAAAAGGTTCATATTGCAGTCTGAAATCTGTATCAACAATGACATAATTTCAAAATATGTAAAATAAAAATTAACAGAACCTGAATTTGTTATGATGTACTAATCATGAGACTTGAATATTTCTTGAAACTTGAAACCTATTTACCACTATAGAGAAAAAAAACAACTCTAACCAAATCATATTATTTAAATGTGAAAGAAAATAAAGTCTTTGGAAAGAAATAAGGACAATATCTTATAGACAAAATTCTAAAAACACTAATAAAAAAGAAAAAATGGTAAATTGGATTCACCAGAATTTAGAACTTCTCTTCATACCATTAAGAGAATGAAAATGCAGACCTGACTGGTGGCTCAGTGAACCAGCCTGTGATCCCAAAGGTCGCTGGTTTGATTTCCAGCCAGGGCACATAACCAGGCTGCAAGTCAGGTCTCCAGCCAGGTCCATAGCTGGAAGCAGGTGAAAGGTAACCATACATTGATGTTTCCCTTTCGTCTTCCCTCCCTGCCCTTCTCTCTGAAAATAATCAACAAAATCTTTTTTTAAAAAAAGGAATGAAAATGCAATGCACAGAAAAAAAATATTGCAAAACATATACCCAACTAAGAACCCATATCAAAAATCTATATGGAAATCTTAACAAGCCAAAACATAAAAAACAGAAAGAAAGGAAGACAAATCAGTACAAAAATGAGTGGATGACTTGAACAAATACTCACTAAAGAGGATATCCAAATGGTCAATGAATATATTCACTAGTCATCAGGAAACAACAAATTTAAACTATTGTGATAAAATGCTAATTACTTATGAAAATGCCAAAATAAAACACACACAAGCATACACACACAACTGATCAAATAGTAGTGAGGACATGGAACAAGAAGAACTCACACATACTGGTAAAGTCACTTGGAAAAATTTTTGGCAATATCTACAAAACTGAATGGACGCATATACTATGACTGAGCAATTCCACTGCTAACTATATACCCAAGTCAAATATATACAGTGTTACCCAAGGATATGCATACACTGCTAATAACAGCTCTTAAGAGCCCAAACAAGAAATAACCCAAATGTACATCATGAGAGGTATAAGTAAATCAATGACACTGTTTTCATATGAAGAAATACCATATAGCAGCAAGAGTGAAGAACTACTGCTAAACATAATAAGATATCTGCATTGTAAAAATGTCTGAATTACAAAAATAAAGTGAATTTGGGAAAAAAAGCAGTAGGCACTGTAGAATGTTACTATATAAAGATCAAGATCCATAATACTAATCTTACTATACAAATCAGAATTATGTTTACCCTTGGAGTGGCGGTAGCTATGAGGTAAAAGGGGGTACTTATGCAGAGCTGGTAATGTTTTGTTTCTTGATCTGGTAGATAGTTTACATAACATGGCTTTATTATACTTCATGAAGCTGTTGCTTATGATGTGTGTATTTTCTATATGTATGTTACACTTTGAAAATAAGTTTAATTAAAAAACTGCATATAGAAATTTAAATATTACAAACTGATGCCACTGTCACAGAATCCAGTTATGTGCCTAGGACTCATCTTAGTGACACTCATGTAATTGCTTTTAAAACTAATAAATGAAACATGGACTCAAGCATGAAAGAACATACAGTAATTATTCCCCAGCTATCATTCATGTATACACTTTTTGCCTTATCTCAGAAAATGTTCTCATACTGATGTTCTTTAATGTTAAACCTGATAGGTCTGACCTCCTCTTTTCCTCTTTTAAACATTTAATTAATATAAAAATTATCTAGGCCCTGGCTGGTGGCACAGTGGATAAGGCGCCAGCCTGTGAACCTAAAAGTCACTGGTTCAATTCCCAACCAGGGCAACATAACCAGGTCATAAGCCAGGTTTCCAGCCAGCTCCATAACTGGAGGCAGGTGAAAGGCAACCATATGTTGATTTCTCTTTCCCTCTCTGCCTCTGTCCCTTCCCCTCTCCCTGAAAAATAATAAATAAAATCTTAAAAAAAAATTATCTGGGATGTTTCTTCAAAATACATATTTTCTTACCCTTCCCTCATTCTACCATTCAGAATCAAATCTATTTGTAGGACATGGGTTTGCTTTGCACTGGACCAAAACACAAGAGTTTGCATATTTTGAAGGCTGTGAAAAAATTATCATAAAGTCACTACTTACTGACTCTTTATGAGATAATAATCACTAACTCATGTTTCTAGTTTAGATAATCCATGTCAAACATTTTGCATAATGACTCAAGTCAGGCAGGAAGTTTGCTCTAGCGTGTATCTTTTTCTTCCCTATAATTAAATATTGCAAGCTTTAAGCATCTTGAGTGGTTTTCACATCCAGTTATAAAAAGTCTTCAAGAGAAAATTTTAGAAACTAACGTATAAATGTCTTTGATGAGCCTGATGTGATTTCAAGACATTTTTTACCCGGTCATGGATCTCGTCGCAGTTTGAAGGTGAACACCAATCAGAATGGAATCTGTGGGCATAGAAAACAAAGGTGACTTGTAACCAGAGGGAGAGTAAAAGAAGTCCTTCCAAATACCAGACAGAGAAAGTCATTTTTTTCTTATCCCAGTGTGGTAACATATAAAGATTAGGATAACATTTTTCTTCTTTCAACCAAGGATGAAAGGCAAATATAAAATCAGGTACTAATTCTCAGCTGTAGTATTAAGTACTCATAATATGCTCAATAAATAGTCTTAATAACAAACTTTGACATGAACATGGAAGAACATACTCATAAATTGACCATTTTAATAATTTCCATACATAATTCTTTAGAGCTTTACATATAGATTTTTATATTAGAACAATAATTCTATGTATAGTGCCTTTAAAATTAGTTCTTATTTTCCAATAATTGAATTATCTTCAAACTGTGGAAGAAATTGCTTTTTGCATAAAGAAGAATATAACTAATTTTATGAAATGACAGAAAGTATTTATAATAGATTAAAATACTAATAATCCAATCATGTTCTTATTCCTTTAGATACAGGGGAAAATACAAATACTGAATCATTATGTCGTACATCTGAAAGTAATATAATTTTGCGTGTCAATTATACCTCAATAAACAAACAAGAAAGAAAGAATACAGAGGGACATAAAAATTGAATGACCCCTTCCCAGTACAGATGACACCACTTGAAAAAGTACTAAGTATTGAAGAACAGGAAAGCAAAATATGCCTTTTATTAGAGTCTGAGTGTTGGACTTAAAAATGTGAAAGAAAAAATAAAGCAGCCATCCCTCTTTCTTATGCCCTTCCCAAGCTTAAAACTGGCATTAGTATAATTAAGCTATGCAAGTTACAATGAAAATCTCTAGATTTGATTATAATGCATCTATATGAAATGCTATTGATAATTCCTATATAAAAGAAGGAATGGGAGAGGAGATGCAGTGGGTGGGGCAGGGGAGAGCAATGGGGGAAAATGGGACAACTGTAAGACAACAATAAATTAGTAAGAAATAAATACATTTTTAAAGAAAGAATGAGTACTAGAATGCTAATAGGTTGGTTTAAACCATCTTTTCATCTCACAGTTTGTTGTTAAAAAGTTACAATTTTATATGTTTATTCAGAGTATAGACTATTAAGCAGGATAAATGATTCATATTACCTGTTTTTTGTTTTTTTTTTAAGATTTTATTAATTATTTTTTAGAGAAAGGGGAAAGGAGAAAGGCAGAGAGGGTGAGAGACGTCCATGTATAGTTGCCTTTCACCTGCCTCCAGCTACGGACCTGGCTGGAGACCTGGCTTGCAACCTGATTACGTGCCCTGGCTGGGGAATCAAACCATGATCTTTGGGTTCGCAGGCCGGTGCCTTATCCACTGTGCTACCAGCCAGGACTATACTTTACCTGTTTTAAAGAATGCAATCAATAGTGGATAATCAACTCTATCTAAATTTTAATATCGTGCATTTGTAATAGAAAATGTCATTGCATCTCTACAAATATGCTGGTAGACTATTTGCTACACATGTAACACATCTTGAACATCTTGTAGCTCCAACAGGATTCCACAGTATCTTTAATGATATTGTGAAAGGACCACTAGTCTGTGCTGTGGGATAAGAAATGACTGCCTAGTGATCTTTAATTTCATTTACAAAAATAAAAACATGAAGCATTATTTAAAAGAATATCAGCTCCTTTTTAATTAGATTTGCTAGTATTCCTTAGTCTTATTTTAGTAATAATTCTTTAGCCTAAGACAAACTATAAGTGATAATATTAATATTTATACTTTCAGCTGAAAACTGTTTCTGAACATCAAAATTGAAACCATTTTATGGTATGCTGGCTCCACTGAAGGTATTTTTGAAATGGGCTTAAAGCAAAAAGACTTTTACTATCAATAAAAAATTTACCCACCCTGGCTGGTGGCACAGTGGATAAGGCGCTGCCAGCCTGCAAACCCCAAAGTTGCTGGTTCAATTCCCAGCCAGTGCACGTAACCAGGTTGCAAGCCAGGTCTCCAGCCAGGTCCGTGGCTGGAGGCAGGTGAAGGCAACCATACACATCGATGACTCCTCTCCATCTCTCCCTCTCTTCCTTCCCCTCTCTCTAAAAATAATATATTAAAAAATTTATGTGCTTAGAGTCACTGATAAAGTTTTTAAAAGTCTGTTTAATTCATATACATGATTAAGGATTCAGCCTTTTACAGCAATCTTGGAGAGAACTTAATTAATTTTAATGAATACTTACCCAGACAAATTCCTATAGCTGTACATTCTGTCATGCTCTCATTTTTTTTCTGGGACATATAATCTACATTTACATCACTTAAGTTGCTTATTACTCCAAAGGATTGTATAAACACCCTATAAATATACTGCTGAGTGATCTAAAAAGCCAGATCAGAGATGTCTCATATTTAAAGATGTGGTACTGAGTATTCTATAGAACAAAATGATTTTGTTCCTAGTAATATTTCATAAAGGTATTTTATTTTCCTTTACAGACTAAATCTAGGTCATTTCTAGGAAATACACTCAAAGTACAGATGTTTCACCTCAATGAAAGTAAAAAAATATATCTATCCTAGAAAATACCCCCCAAAATTTGTTTGAGATGAATTCAAAACTAAATTGCCATTATATTCCCTTATTTTAACAATACCTCAGTCTTTCTCAAGTTATAGACACAATAGGTAATGTTTAATATTGGAATATTGCATTTTCTTTTAGCAAAGAATTCATCCAAATCCACCATCCAGCATCAAAATAAATGTGTAAATGCCTCTATCTACTTTATACCCTCCCCTGCATTGAAATATGAAGAAAAGAAAGAAAGAAGGAAAAAGACAACCGACTTTAGCTATCCTCAATGAAAAATTTATCAAGCTTGAAAGGAGAGGCTTCAAAAGCTGGGTCAAAATTACATACGTGGATAAAATAATACAAGACTAAAATTGGTATTGTACATAGTGGTAAACAGACGGAGAGTTCTTCAAAATATGTAAAAAGGTAGAAAGATAAAAATATTTATAAAAATATATCCAAGGAAACAGAGGTAAAAGAAAAGGTCTTTAAAAACTAGATATAGTAAAGAACCTAATCAACAAAATCATAAGCCCTTAATTCTAAAAGGAGGTAAAAAGAGAGGGGCACCAACTATATGTCTAACTAGCTGAACAGATTCAGAATTCAAAGAAAATCCCCTGATACTGATATACAAGTTATCAGACTTCAGCAGAAAAACTTCTCTTCAAGAGCTTCTCTTGAATTTTTAAAGCCTATAGGTATAAAGATCTATAGATCTATCTATCTGTCTGTCTGTCTGTCTTCAATCATCTGAACTCAATGATCCCCATAGATATGATGGCATGATTATAACTGACTCAAAGCAACATTAATCAAAATTCCCTGTCTCAGGATTAGGGTCTCTAGCATACCTCTCTTCCCTTAGAATGTTTATCAGGCTAATGAGAAACCAGACAAATCTATTTGTTTAGAACAGGAATGTTTTAATATACCCTCCAAACGGACACATCAGTTTTAAGATGATTTTTTGATAGATCCTCTACAGTTAATTTAAACTTTGTCAATTATGTCTGATGACCCTAACATGCTATAGAAATTTAGTGTACTATTAGCTTTTTAATATTATTGTAAAGACATATTTTATTTCCATGTTGTGGACTGTATGATATGTGTTAGATACTCAAATTTCTATAACATTTTGTAAGTATTAAGGGTTGGGTGTTTTTGTTTTTAATTCATGACAACTATTGTTTTCCATGTTACTTGGTGAGAGAAGCAAGGAATTTCCAATTTGGATTCAACAACAACAATAACAAAAAAACAGATGAAGAGGAATGATTTCTTTCACTTTTAAATTATAACGAGTGGCTAACTTTGGCTGCAAAAGTATTTGCAACAACATGGATGGAACTGGAGAGTATTATGCTTAGTGAAATAAGCCAGTCAA
>PVIW01004371.1:102969-135113 GCA_004026585.1 Noctilio leporinus
CAACAAGCAAAACAGAACCAAGTGTATGAATACAAGGAATAGGCCTGCAGTGGTCAGGGGGAAAGGGGTTGGGGGGAGGGGGGAGGCAGAGGCAAAGAAGGGGAGCAGCTTAGACAAGAACCTAGTATAAAGGAACCATGGACATGGACAACAGGTGGGATTGACTTTGCGGGGAAAGGGTGGGTGGGGAGGGGGACAGCAGGGAGCAAAAAAGGGTTGGATGTAATAAAACAACAATAAAATTTTAAAAAAAAAATTATTTTAGAGGGAAAGCTAGAACCTTTACATGATTAAGATTCTCTCAGGGAGTTTAAAGGTTATTTGAGGGAACTAGGTACCTTATACCAACAATCACTATCATCATCATCACCAAAAGGAAAATATAACCTATGCTATTTTTATACATAAGCCATGCCTACAATATTAAATATCTATGAATCTTCTCAAAACAAACTATCACATACTCTATTTTTCTCTTTTATGAACTAAAGTACTTAATAAGAGTTAGAGTCACTCCAATTAATAAGCTCACTTCAAGAGAATTGGGCTAGCGAGGAGTACCTAACACTATTGTAATATGCAGTATGCTCTAAACAAAAACAATTTAAGCCTCTGAAAATCAAATTATACTTTTATAAATAATCGCTTCACATATATTATTGCTGCCTTCTCTTTCCTAGGGTTATTAAAAAATGTAGTCCAGAAATAAAGATTAAGCATTACCTTTCTCTGAGAGAAGCTCGATTTAACACAGGGCTTGGGGAATGCTTCATCACTGTTGAGGGCGCTGAGTGGACAAGCAAGGTCCGTGCTGAATGCTGGGGCTTCCCACATGACCTTGAGCTCAGATACTCATCACACCTTTCCAAAGAGTCATCGAAGTCTCTCCCATGGGGTGTCCTGATAACCTGCTTTAAAAATTATATATGGAGACATATAATATATATATATTAACATTATACAAACACACACACACTTTGTAAAAGTTAAAAAACATATAATGCCACAGCTATATTTGAAAGTAAATTTCAGAATGTAGTAATCATTATGACTGTAAGAGTAAACACTGAATGCATCTGGATTGTTTATTCCACATGCCTAAAAATTTATATATCTAGAGAGAGACAGGAATTTAGATTCAATATCCAGATGAGACAGGGCATAACAAAAAAATAACTGAGAATGGGCTATGCTAAATGTCATATATACCCTAAAGACAATTAACTGCAGACAGAAAAGACTTCTAATGAGCTGAATGGTGGAGGTCTCATAGAGGAGGTGAGATGGGAATTAAGAACGTAAGCAGAGAAGGGGGGAGAAAGGGCATTTGAATGTGGAAATACACACAAAGACAGATAAAGAATGACTACAATCACTTGGCTAGCTCTGTAGGAAAGTAACATGTGAGAATACGGTAGAGATGAAGGAAGGCACGCTGTGGAGAACCTTAAATGCTATAGCTCAATGCTTTTCAACACTTTTTAAGTATCTTCTATGTGTTGTATAAAATACTGAACAGATAAATATAACTGGAGACCTCAAAGACAGTACAATCCAGAATTGGAGACATGAGAAAAAAAATAATGACTAGGGAATGAAATTAAAACCAAATAGTCATGCAATAAATTATTGTGCTCTGGGAACACAGCTGAGATGTATTCTTTTCAGAGAATCTGAGTAATTATTTGTTTTGGAAAGTTTTATATGTAAATGCGAAGACTGGGAGGTATAACAAGGGGCTAAGCCTTTGATAAGAATCCATTTCAAACTTTTAGCCTAAAAAACATTTCCACAGCTCTTGTGAGTTTTCCACAGCTTACTACCAAAAAGCAAATGAAATATAATCTCTTTTGCTCATGACAGAAGAGTTCCATTTTTTGGATGACTCCTCAAGAACACTGGCTCAGAGTCCAAAGCCAGGGTTCAAATCGTTCCTAGTTACGGGCCTCTTAGCAAGTCATTTACTCTATCTGAGCTTGAGTTCCCTCATCTATAAATTGGGGAAATAACCTTATAGGTTTGCCACAAATATAAAAGATTACATTAGTGAAAATATAAAGTAGAGGGTTTGGCTTATAAAAGACAATAATATTTATATTCTCTCTTAATAGCAATATTCATATGTCAACATAAAAAGGTTTTTTACATTTATGGAAATAGTTCTTTAAGTATCTCTTGTATGACCTTAGAAATGTAATAGTTACAACATTGGAAATATTAAAAGATACCAAGAAAAATAATATGTAATATTTTAAAATAACCTAAAACTGTTATGGTTAGAAAAGAAAATTTCATATGTTAAATTCATTGCAGTTAGAGTAAAGTAATATGATTATGTAAGTGACATACTTTTCAAATCTGTGATATATAATGTTTGGTTATACCATACTTATAAGTTTTCTGAAAAGTTGCTTATGTAATAAGTTAATAAAGTTAAATAATATTAATGACCATATAATTTTTATACTTACAGGAACTCCAAGATCAAGTTATTGAAACAATGAACTACTAAGTATAATGGGAACCAGGGAATTCACTTATAAAACAAACATTTGTTGAAAATGTACTTATTGCCTGTTACTACACTCAAGTAAATACAAATAATGCTAATGGAAATAGTGGGAAGCAGTTGAGAATAAGAACTATAAGAAATAAGTGCAGCTCAGTGAATAAGGTGCCGGCCTGTGAACCCAAAGGACGCTGGTTCAATTCCCCAGCCAGGGCACATAACCAGGTTGCAAACCAGATTGGAGGCAGGTGAAAGGCAACCATACATTGATGTTTCTCTCCCTCTCTGTCTCTCTCCCATCTTTTCTCTCTGGAAATAGTAAATAAAATCTTAAACAAAAAAAAGAAAAAGAAAAGAAAAGAAAAGAAATATGTGCAGTGTAACCCCTATTTTCAGGATGGTAAGAAGAATGTGTAGTTCCAATTCAAAGGAGAGAAAAACAAAGTTTGGTAACTTAGGTCAGTTTCTCAAATTTCCCAGAAACAGTCCTAGTGAATCCTACCTTAAGTGAATGATCTATGCCTATCTTATACAATTTAAAAATTCATATGCTAAACTACTTGGTTTAGTTTAAAGAAGATGCATGTTCTCTCCACTGAAGAAGAATTTATAGAATTCCAAAATAAAACCCTTCCTCTTTAGACCACTGTTCTTTGTTTTCTATTTCTTTTTTATATATATATGCATATTTATATTTTAAATATATATATATTTAAGCCATACAACAATATTATGAGGTAAATGTTTTTATTGCCTACACTTTATAGGCAAGAAAAGTAACGCAAAGTTAAAAAGCTATTAAGTGGTGAGGGTCCCAGGCCAATGACATAGGAAAGATCTATGACAGGAACAAATGAAAAAGTCCCATAGCTCTAGCCTCACTGGACACCTATCAGGAAAGTACCACAGAAAATGGGCTCACAATCCAACTTACTAACAACCCAATACACAGAGGTAAGGAACAGACTCTCAAGAAAGAAAGAAAATATTCCTCACCTAATTTTATGATGTGATTATTACAGTGCTACCAAACTTTTCAAGTAAAGTAGAAGAAAGTTTTTCACAAACCATCCTTGCTAGTGGCATATATGGAAAAACCATAAATAAAATATTAAAAATTAAATTCAATAATGTCAAAAATATAACATGACCAAATTGGGTTTATCCAAAGAATACAAGGATGAGTTAACCATTAGAAAGTCTATTAATTCACTACAGAAAATCATCATAAATTCAATAGATACTGTAAAAAAGAATCTGATAATATTCAACATCCACTCATAATTAAAAAATGGAAGCCCTCCTGGCTGGTAGCACAGTGGATAAGGTGCCGGCCTGCAAACCCAAAGGTCGCAGGTTCGATTCCCCAGCCAGGGCACATAACCAGGTTGTAAACCAGGTCTCCAGTCAGGTCTGTGGCTAGAGGCAGGTGAAAGGCAACCATACATTGATGTCTCTCTCACTCTCTGCCTCTCTCCCTTCCCCTCTTTCTAAAAATAATGGAATAAAATCTTAAAAAAAAAAAAAAAAGGAAGCCCTGGCTGGTGGTATAGTGGATAATGCGCCAGCCTGTGAACCCAAAGGTTGCTGGTTCAATTCCCCAACAAGGGCACATAACCAGGTTGCAATCCAGGTCTCCAGACAGCTCTGTAGCTGGAGGCAGGTGAAAGGCAACCATACATTGATGTTTCTCTTCTTCTCTGCCTCTCTCCCTTCCTGTCTCACTGAAAATAATATATAAAATCTTTTAATAAATAAATAGATAGATATTCTTTGCAAACAAGAAATTTCAAAGGGAACATCCTTAGCTTGCTAAAGGATATCTAACAAAAATCTACTACAAAAAACACTCATAGCTGTGAAAACCTGGATATGATCCTATCAAATATAGGATCAAGATAAGAATGCACACTTCATTAGTCTAAGCTGTAATGTATTTGGTTACACTGCAGTAGAAAATTAAGTTTGAAAATCAGTGGCTTAACATAATAAAAGATCATTGTTCCCTGTGCTTTATGGTAATACAGGTTAGCAAAAGAAATGAACAGTTCACAAGACTGCCCGAGGTCCCATGACCCCGAGACACAATGAAAAACTTAGAGCTATGCCATCTAGAACACAAGATCTTATTGTCACTGTAATAGGGAAGAATTCTTATCAGTTCTTCTATCCCTCATCCTGGAAGGGATCCACATAATTTCCATTCACAGCCTATTGGCTAGAGCTAAGCCCCGACATTCCTGCAAGAGGGCTTAAGATTATGACAGAGCATAAAGAACCAATAAGCAATAAATGTCCTTGCCACATCTACTATCACTTTTATTCAACACTGTACTGAAGATCCTAGTAAGTTAAGACAAAGAAATCATTTGAAAGGCAGTATGAAAATTAATTATTCGTAGATGATATAGTCTCCCTTAAAATATCAATACCTATGACAAGAATGTTACATAAAAATTAATTCCAAACCTATACATCAATAAAAAATGAAAAAACAATGTAATTTTACATAAAATAGTATTTGCAATAGGAAACAAAGCTCTGAGGTTTCTAGCAATAAATCTAACAGTGTGTAACATAAATGGAAAAAGATACATAACTTTAGTGAAACATGAGAGCTGAGACCACCTGCATTCATATGGCTTAACTATCAATAAAGTACTGAGGTCCACCTACCTCAACTTGACTTTACCACAAATTCCAGGAAATTCTTTTCCAAGAAAAAAATGTTATATAAACCAGTAAATAACTTCATTATTTGCTTCAGGACCTTCCCATAAAATGTTTACCTAAACAACAGTTTGCTCAATCATCAACCAGCTCCCATCTTGAAACAACAGATTTTCAATCTGGACAAATAGTCCCTTTTCTCAGGACAATAAATTAGCCAACTAGACAAACCCTTTCCTTATCAAATAACTATTTATCAAGACTTGTCTTATTAAGACCCCCAGTCTTTGTGCCCACTAATCCTAAACTTTTGTATCACTAATTTTATTATGAGGATGCCCCCTGAATGGCTGAAGTTTGTAACTAGTATTGCATGAAGTACTTCTAAAAGTAACTACCAATTTCGCTGTCTCTCTCTCTCACACATACACACATTTATACATACACAAACACATTCAGTAAGTAACTACACCAAATGAACAATCAAAAGCCACAAGATATTCATAGGAAGGCATGCAATGAAAATTCTATTGGAACACTTCACAATCTAGCAAAAACAATGACCTTGATATGATGATTATTGTTGGTGCATTTTATGACTATGATAATCTAAAAGCAAGGAAAAGTATCATTCTGTAATTTATACTATATACCTTATAATCCTTGGGTCGGTAGCTGCCAAGATGAGAATGATCTGAAAAGAGATATAGAAAAGAAACTATAAATATCTCATTTAAAAAGAAATTTGGTTTTGTTTTTGCTTTTTCCTCCTATCACTCTGTTTCGGTGATTATAATACATTCAGCAGACTTCAGAAGTATCTTAATATCAATGTCACATAAGCAAAGATAATAAACAACAAATTAAAACCTGTATTAGTTCTTCAGTAATTAAAGGATTTCATAAATACTAATTTCATTAGAGTAGAAAGTATCTGAATATAGAACAGAATAATTTTTAGTTGATTAACCCAATTTGTCTACATAAATGGTTATGAAATTGATATGTATAAAATGGGTAATTTTTAAAGCCCTGACTGGTGGCTCAGAGGATAGGTGCCAGCCTTCGAACCCAAAGGTCATTTGTTCAATTCCCCAGTCAGGGCTCAAAACCAGGTTGCAAGCCAGGCATCCAGCCAGGTGTCCAGCCAGATCCCCAGCTGGAGGCAGGTGAAAGACAACCATACATTGATGCTTCTCTTCCTTTCTTCCTCCCTCCCTGCTCATCTCTCTAAAAATAATGAATACAATCTTAAAAAAAAGAATAATGTTTAGTTGATAAATCAGTTTATGATTAAATGTAATTTGAACATATAGACCTAACAGGTATTGTCAAATATTCGTGGAGACAATGCTCCAGTAAGTTTTATATAATGAAAATAGGACAAGTTTAAGAGGTGCACAGACCTTGTTGACAAATAGATCTATGATACAGTAACGCCGCCAGAGCTTTCTGTACAACTTCAGCCAACTTACTCTCTCTAAGGCTCCTATTCCTCATCCGGCTGACGTACCTCCTTCATAGTTTGTTTTAGAGGTTACATGAGATAGTGCTTGCAAGGCAATAAAATAAATGTTAACTCTTGTTACTAACACCGTCATCAACATCATTACTATCGAATTCTAAGTCAAACAAGCTTGGGTTCAATTTCTGATTCCACCACTCATCAAATATATTACTTTGGTCACGTTACACAATTAATCCATTTCATTCCTCTTTTTAAGAGTAGGAGGGCAAGCCCTGGCTGGTGGCACAGTGGATAAGGTGCTGGCCTGCGAACCCAAAGGTCGCTGGTTCAATTCCCAGCCAGGACACATAACCAGGTTGCAAACCAGGTCTCCAGTCAGGTCTGTGGCTGGAGGCAAGTGAAACGCAACCATACATTGATGTCTCTCTCCCTCTCTGCCTCTCTCCCTTCCCCTCTTTCTAAAAATAATGAAATAAAATCTTTAAAAAAAAAAAAGCATACAGCTTATAAAAGTCCCAAGCACAGTATCTGTAACAAAGTTGACTAGAAAACTTTTCTAAATTTCTCCCTAAGGTAAGGGCCACTACATTTTAGATGCAGATTTTGGTTTTTACTCATTACTTAAAGGAGCTGAATTTAAAGAATCAACTTTTAAGTATTATAATCTCCATTATATTGACAGTCAAGCAAATTAGAACTATAATTCGCAATTCTACTTCCTTACTCATACATTCTGGTCAAAAGTATTCTATATTTTACCTTCTAAACTGTTTTGTCCAGGGGAAAAAAAAAAAGCTATAGGAATAAAGACCAAGGATAGTCTATATTCAGTCAATTAACTAGCTTTTGTTAATGACACAAAAGAGTTTGTTTTCAAAGTGTGCTGAACTATTATAAGGGATTACTGAAATATGAATGCTTTCCACACAAGGAAAATTTCACTATTTAATTCAAAAAGATTCAACTTACTTCAAGTGCTTTTCAAAATTATAAAATAAATCACAGCCCAACTCATCTTCTATAAAGTCTAAAGCACAGCATGGTCACAAGTAGCAGAAGAAATAAAAGAATAAGGATACTGAACCTAATTCTATAAACATGCTAACTTTGGAAATTAAAGTAATAATTTCTGGACATGGTATATATTACTTCTGGACGCTAATGTAATATTAAAACTATGAATATATTAAAGCACTTGTATGTGTTCTGCTTTCTACAAACCATTTATAAACTTATCCTAATTCAGACAGATTTATAATTTTTTTACAAATTAATCTGTTTCTTTGATCTGAAGCTTCCCAATGTTCACACTTAATCACCTTTACCAATAATTACTACAATATTCTAAATGCAGGAGATAAAGGAAATAAGACTCGCAGGCTATGGCTGTGAAGTGCTTATAAATTACATTGGTTAAGTTACACAAAGTTGAATAAAAGCAGCATAAAAGAACGACATCAGAATAATACAGACAATTAATACAATTAAAAAGTCATATCAGGACTAATCTTTCAAGGCTGAAGAAAATCAGAAAAACTTCCTAAAGGGGGAAAAAGTTGAATTTGGCCTTAATGAACGGGTCACATTTGAGAAAGGTGTAAAGAAAGAACTGATTCAGATCATGTGCATTTGTGTATGATCTTGATTACTTCTTTAAACCTCAGGTTTCTTTGGAATAAATCTGAAATTCTTGGGGTTACTATGAGTAATTAACCAATAAAATATAAGTACTTAGAATAGCAAGTAGCAGAAAATACATTCAAGAAATGTTAGCAATTATGTGATTCTCCTATAAGTCCATGAAATCGGTATTATGGACTGAATGTGTCCTCTCAAAGTCCAAATATTGAAGCCCTGATCCCCAAAGTGATGGCACTTGAGATTGGACCTTAGGTGGTAATTAGGGTTAGATGAGGTAATGAGGACAGGGCTCTTGTGATGGCAAAAACGGCCTTATAAAATGAGACATCAGAGAGCTTGCTCCCACACACATTTACTCTCTGTCTCTCCATTCTTTCTCCATTTACAGATAAAAAGGGGTTATGTTTGCACACAGTGAGACAGCAGCTGCCTACAAGCCCAGAGAAGAGATCTCAGAATGAAACCTACCTTGTCAGCACCTTGAACTTGGACTTACCAGACTCCAGAACTGTGAGGAAATAAATGTCTGTTTTTTTAAGCACCCAGTTTAAGGTATATTGTTACGGCAGCCTAAGCAAGCAAATACAATACATAGGACTGTTATTTCTACTCTGTATTTCAGGAGGCTGACTTTCTATATTGCTAACAAGTAATGGAACTGAGGTCTTTGGTTAGTTCAGTGCTACTTCCACTAATATAAGAACAGTAGATTTCCTTAATAAAACAAAAGCACGCACAATAAAATTGACTTTGTCTCACCCTGGCTAGTGTGACTCAGTGGATTATGTGCTGTTCTGCAAACCAAAGAGCTATTCGTTTGATTCCCAGTCAAGGCACACACCTGCCTAGGTTGAAGGGCCAGGTCCCCAGTTGGGGGCACATGAGAGGCAACCACACACTGATGTTTCTCTCCCTCCCTTCCCCTCTCTCTAAAAATAAACAAAATCTTTAAAAAAGACTTTGCCTCAAAAAAGATATCATATTATAGATTTGTTAACCAAATGGATGTGATATTTAAATGAATTAATTATTAAGTAGTGACTACCAGTACAGGTTAAAAATGAAAAGTGGCAACTAGTTATTAAAACATCTCCTTAACAACTATTTAATATAAAAATTAAATCTATGTTTTTATTCACGTCACCATTCACGCTGGGAGTGGCCTAATAACTTAGAGTCCCTGCAGCTTTCCTCTCTCCGTAGCCAACTTTCACCCATCAAGTTTAGATAGAACTCAGTTTCAAAGAACCAATCCCAACTTTAAGCAAAAAGGACTTCAAGTTTTCATCTAAAACTCAGAAACTCTGTATGAATTCATTGCTTCTATCAAAGTAATTCTTGAGCCCTATACTGATACCTATTACTATTGCTATTACATGTTCCCCATAAATCAATACCAATCCTGGCAACCTACATAGCACCCTAGTAAGAAGGGCACTATTATTTTCCTTTTTCATAACTTCAAGGAATTAAATCCTATTTTGTGCTACTACTACTGCAAAACACCTAATGCTGAATGTGTATACCTATTTGAACCTTCAGAGAGCAGAACCCTTGAGTCCTTTCTCAGTCCTTATTCTACTGCTATGCAAATCCACATGTAACATTCCTTTTTTTTTTTTTTTTTTTTTTAAGATGTTATTATTTTTAGAAAGAAGGGCAGGGAAAAAGGCAGAGAGGGCAAGAGACATCAATGGTTGGTTGCCTTTCACTTGCCTCCAGCTACGGACCTGGCTGGAGGCCTGGCTTGCAACTTGCAACCTGGTTATGTGCTCTGGCTGGGAATCGAACCAGTGACCTTTGTGTTCACAGGCTGGTGCCTTATCCACTGTGCCACCAGCCAGGGCCCCATGTAACATTCTAAACTTGGCCTCTGCTCTCCTGTGAATCACCATGGAGAGTAGGGCCAATGCATCTGCCATATGTCTGTCACT
The DNA here is from genome assembly GCA_004026585.1 of Noctilio leporinus. Lineage (NCBI taxonomy): Eukaryota > Metazoa > Chordata > Mammalia > Chiroptera > Noctilionidae > Noctilio > Noctilio leporinus. The sequence continues at coordinate 113,192 of PVIW01004371.1, forward strand.
ATAACTGGAAACAAAACTAACACATACAGCTCTGGAAAATAAAACCAGGGTTTAGTGTCTCTCAGGGGACCCAACCTTTTAACAAGGAAAGGCACATAACAAAGTGTTTTCTACCTCCATCACTTGTGATAATTATTCTGACCTCTAATATTTTTATCTTTTCTATCTCTGGCTGTTAAAGTGTCAATAGCAAAAGTCTCAGACTTTCCCCCTCAGTTTTCTTGTCTGAAGTTCAGGAAACAGCAAATTTCCTGCTTACCAATTACTAAAAGAATGATGATCAAAAAAAAAAAAGAAAAGAAAGAAAGAAAAAAAACATATAACTGACTAAAAAGCACATTAAAAACACTCAATGCCACTAATCCACTAATCAAATGCTAATTAAAATTACAGTGAGAGAGGACTGCACATCCCCTAGAACAGTTATGAAATAAAGCAGTAACAAGTGTGGACAAGGATGTGGAGAAACTAGAAACCTCACACATTGCTGTTGGGAATGTGTATGGTGCAGCCACATTGGAAAACAGTTGGAAATTGCTTAGAAAGGTAAACATAAATTTACCATACGAACCTGCAATTCCATTCCTAGGTGTGTGTCCCAGAGAAAAGAAAACATGTCTATGCAAATGTTCACAGTAGCATTATTCCTAATAGCCAAAAAGTGGAAACAATTCAGGTGCTTAGGTGGAAATACAGTTACTGCAAGAGGGTATATGAAAACCCTCTGGATAAGGAAAATATTCTAAAAATGGAGTGTGCAAATTTATTAAAAATCATTTATTGAACACCTAAAATGGGTAAATTTTATGGTAGATAAATTTTATCTTAGTAAAGCTACTAAAATGTTTAATAAAGAACAGAGGAATAAAGAAACTAAGCTGTCTATTGCTAAAACGAGGAACACATTTAAATAAAAGCTGAAATAAATGAGATATTTTGCTAATACATATATGATGACTACATGCTATTTCATTCTGAAAACATTAAAATATCACCATGCATTCTTATTTACTCAAGATATGACATATTAGAGTTTGAATATTATTTCCAACGTACAGGATGGGGCAAAAGTTGGTTTACAGTTGTTTTATGGAAAAACAATACAATAATTAATAAATAATATTAAAACTCCATGTCACATACTCACAGCTATAAAACTACTTTTGCTCCATCCTGTATTTTACTTTACAATAATAGCCACCAAACAAAAGAATGTAGAAGCTCATAAAAGAATCTTCAAATGAAGAGAAAAAGTTTCCTCCAAAGGAGAGACAGAGTCTAATATCTCTCCTAAATTCTAAGCAAATAAGAGAGGTCAGGATGATACCCTTGATTTCCTCTTCAAAATACACAAATGGCTGGATAAAAGCATAAGACATGCTGAGTTTCTTTAAAAAGCCTGCACAAACTACAATTAAAATCACATTATTATGGAAATTCCAGGTAGAAAAAAATGTGCTTGAAAATTTTACCTAAAAAAACACATAGCTGAATGAATGTGGAAAAAGTAGTAGGGCAGCAGTAGAAAAGAAGGGACTTGGGGTTAAAGGATTTGCACTCTAGGCCGACCATGGCTGTTTTGTAACTCTCTAAGTCCGTCGTTTTTCTTAATTGAAAATAGTTAAATTCATCTTCATATGATTATTTTGAGGACTAAAACAATCAACGGTGATGAAAATGATGTCCCATAAGAACTTAAGAATTATTCGACATAAGGTTGAGGGTTTGATCCCCAGTGAGGGCACATACAAGAACCAAGCAATTAAATCATAAGTGGAGAAACAAATCAATGCCCGTCCCCCAGACACACAGCAATTTTTCTCTCTCTAAAAATTAATCAATAAAAAAAATTTAAGAATTATTAGGCAAGATAATTTGGCAAGAAAGTATTCAAGATGAATTTCTATTAAAGTACAATTGATGAAAATTCACTGCTTTAGAGACTCTATCATAAGAAATCCTCATATGCATTTAAATAGCTTATGAAAACCCAAATCACAGATGCTCAACTGCCAGCTAGGGAAAAAAATATAGAGTCAAAGAATAGAGGCAGCAAAATTATGGAAATGAGAAACTCTTTATAGTAGAAGACAAGAAATAAATGTAGAAAGACTTAAAATATTTTAAAATTACTTTTTAGCGAACATCACAAATAAATTGTTTCAGGCAAAAATCATCAACGTTTACTAATGGGGTCAAAGTTGAGGATTCACAGGGTATTACACTGTCTCAAGAAATACCACTTTTATGATGGAGAAACCAAGTGTAAACCATCTTAATCAAGTGAGCAAATTACTTTTGCCAGTAACAAAACAGTATCACATACCTCCTGAAATGACGCACCGATTAACATTACTTCTGTTGTATTCTGAAGAAAAACAAATAATCTAAATCTAATCATGAGGTTAAAATAAAATAATCGCAAATTGAGAGACATATTACAAAATAGCCTATATTCTTCAAAATTATCAATGTCAAATATATCATCAATGTCAAATACATCATCAATGTCAAATACAAAGAAAATCTAAGAAACTGGCCATGTTAAGAAAACTAGATATGGCAACTGAAGGCTATGCATGATGTAGGATTTCTCTTGCTCTAAAGAAATTATTGGGATAAGTGACAAAATCTGATTTAGGTTTATAGGTCATTGTTCTTATACCATTATTAGTTTCCTGCTCTGATAATTGCATCACAGACAATGATATCTTTCTGGTCTCCTCAGATTGCCATAACAAAATACCATAACCTGGGTGGCGTAAACAACAGACATTTATTTCTCAGTTATGAAGGCTGTAAGTCCGGGGTTCAGGTGCCAGTACAGTCAGGTTCTGGTAAATGTTCCTCTTCTAGCTTGAAGATGGCCACCTCATAGCTGTGGCTTCGGATGGCAGAGGGAAAACAAGGTGGCTGGTGCTCCTTCTTATAAGGGTACTACTAACCCTAAAGAGGGAGCCCCACCCTCATAACCTCATCTAAACCTCATTAATCCCCAAAGGCCCAGTGATGTCCTTGTCAAAAAAAAAAAAAAAAAAAAAAAAGTATACAGAGGCTCACACCCAGAGATGAAGGTGGGAGGTAAAAGAGATAAAGAGGGAGAGAAAATAAAGCAAATACTGGTATGTGTGGATTCTGAAAGGTATTTGAGAATTCTTTGTACTCCTTCAACTTTTCTTTAAGTCTGAAATTCAGAAAACATGTAACTGTCAAGAAAAGTCAGACATTTAAGTGAATTCCAAATAAACATCTATACTGAAGTTGTTTCTTATTTTCTTGTTCTTAAAGCTTATTTTTCCTAAGTCCATAAATTTTTTCTAAGAAGAGAAACAGAGTGTAATATCTTTTCCTAATTTCATATAATCTGACATTCTAAGTATAAAAGACATAAATTACTACATCTAGCTCCCTGTTAGTGCAAAAAACTAAAGAAAATAAATGACCACAAACTCTAAATGTTCTTTCAGAAGAAAGTTTCATTTCCCCACTCAATAAAAAAAGATTATACATTACAGTTTAGAAGGAGAAAGGTGGAGCTCACGACATATCATGATTATATATTTTTCACTCTCTCATTTTTCTCTCTGCCTTTGTCACTGTGTAGTAAATTAATTTAAGGGCTTTGGGTGAACGATTGCTGAACTGACTAGCCAATTCAGGTTAACACTCAGATATCCTTAATTATACAATATCATTTAACCTCCATAAAAATCATCTTCATACTGAACTTAAGAAAATACTTATCTAACCATTAGGACCAAGACTAAAGTTTAAAGGATACAGGCTTATAAACTAAACCTAAAGGATATTACCTTTTTGGACATAAAAATGATTAGTATTATTTATATATTACAATGGCAGCTGATAATTTATAAGTCCAGTGTGCTAGGGCAGTTTACAGGGTAACCATATTACTTTCATTCTTTGATAAGATGATTATAAAAATAGTTAAGGATTGATTCAAGAAGCCCACTTTGTATCTCCAGTGGGCAGAGGGGAGAGGGGAGGTGGGAGGGGAGAGGGGAGGTGGGAGGGGAGGTGAGGAGGCAAAGAAGGGGAGCAGTTTAGTCAAGGAACTAGTATGGAAGAACCATGGACATGGACAACAAGTGGGATTGACTTTGGGGAGAGTGGGTGGGTAAGGAAGGGAGACAGAGGTAAGGGAAAAGGGGATGGATGTAATAAAACAACAATAAAATTAAATTTAAAAAAAAGAATATCTCCCTTTGCAACAACATGGATGGAACTGGAGAGTATTATGCTTAGTGAAATAAGCCAGTCAGTGAAGGACAAATATCATATGATCTCACCCATTATGGGACAATAATGAGCAAAACTAACAACAAGCAAAACAGAACCAAGTATATGAATATAAGGAATAGGCCTTCAGTGGTCAGGGGGAAAGGGGTTGGGGGGAGGGGGGAGGCAGAGGCAAGAAAGGGGAGCAGCTTAGACAAGAACCTAGTATAAAGGAACCATGGACATGGACAACAGGTGGGATTTACTTTGTGGGTAATGGGTGGGTGGGGAGGGGGACAGAGGGGAGCAAAAAGGGGATGAATGTAATACAACAACAATAAAATTAAAAAAAAAAAGAATATCCATTTTGTAAATAAGTGGCAGAACAAATATTCAAATATATGTGTAAACATCTGTCTAAAATCTGTATCCTTGAATTCTTTTTATGATGGCATTCCCCAAAGTCTGTTCCACAAACTAATACAATACATGTTAAGGTGAGAAAAAGGTTCCAGAGTCAAATAAATTTAGAAGTTGTTGAGCAAAACATAATCAAGTTGTTGTTTTTTACCAGAAGGTAATATATAGTTTGTATCTCAAAAGGGATTGATGGTTAGTTAGCAGCACAAAAATTCTATTTTTTAGAGAGTACCTATACAGGTGTATCACAAGTTATGAAAAGTATACAGCAGAGATTCCGTTTTGTTAATTGATGCCAAGTTAAAGACTAGCCAGGGCAACAAAGCAACAGAGAGAGAGAACTGGTAGCTTACCATTGTGCATCCTGGACCATCCATCTCTTTCACAGTCTCTGCCAGAAGATCCAAATAAAGCATCAGCCCTGGGACTTGGGGGATCGACCTAGAAGAAGAATTCAAAGAAAAAAAAACACACACACACAGTTTAAATCTCCTTTCATTCTTATGGCACCAGAAAACCAACTAAAGTACATAGACCACATATTTTCAGGTTACCATGAGAGTGACCATACAGTTCAGACATAGACCACATATTTTCAGGTTACCATGAGAGTGACCATACAGTTCAGGCATGTTTCAGAGTCAGAGCATGGCTGAGTACTCTTCTGTTCCTCTTTAAACAAAACTGTATTCAACTCCAGAAATATTTAATTATATATTTGAGCCTATTTTTTACATGAACATATATATAGTTGAAATATCCATCACTCCATCGCCTAGTTTGTTTTCCATTACAAAGTTTGGGACACCTACACAGTGGAATAATACTTTGCCATAAAAAATAATATTTTACCCTTTTTGACAGTGTGGATGGACCCAGAGAACATTATGCTGAGTGAAATAAGCTAGTCAGAGAAAGACAAATACCATATAATTTCACTAATATGTGGCACCTAATGAACAACTGAACCAGGAAAATGGGGACAGACTCATAGATGGAGAGCAAGATGACAGCTAGAGGGGGAGGTTAGGAAGCAGAGGGACTGAGCAAAAAAGAAAAGGGACTCATGGACATGGACAACAGTGTGTTGATTGCTGAGATGAGGAGGATATATGAGGACTCAATGGTAATGGAAAAATGCAATAAAGATGAAATAAAATTTAAAAAATATATAAGCAAACAAGTTTAGCCATTGGCTATTTATCCCCTTAGCATACAGATTTTGAATTCAAACAATGTCTCTACTTGGTTGTGTTCAGAGCCCAGAATGCTGAGTGCTCTATAGTTTATAGATAATAAGCAAAGCAAAAAATCAGAGTGATATTAATCTGTGCAAAAAAGATAGCTCTATCCATGAAAACTATAAACTTTATAAATTAAATACCAAGAGAGTGAGAAGACAACCCATAGGAGAAAATATTTGCAAATTATCTGATATCTAAAGCATTAATACATAGAACATATATGTAAACCTCTACAACTTAATAAAAATCTCAATTAAAAGTGGGCAAAAGACTTAACTAGACAAGTGTTTCCAAAAGATATTAAAATAACCAGTAAGCATGTGAAAAAATATTCAACAACACTAATCATTAGGAAATGTAAATCAAAACCACAATGAGATAATACTTCATACTCATTAGTATCACTATATAGGAAAATATATATAATAAGAATTGATGAGGATATGGAGAAATTGAAACCCATTTGCATTATTTGTGGGAATATAAATTGGTGCACCAATTATGGAAAATAGTATGGTGTTTCTTCAAAAAATTCAAAATAAAATTATAATATGACCCAGGAATTCCATTTCTGGGTATCTTCCCCAAACATCTGAAAGCAGGGAATTGAACAGATATTTTGACACCATGTTCATAGCAGCATTATTCACAGTAAGCAAAAGGTGGAAGCAACCCAAGTGTCCATCAACAAATAAATGAGTAAAACATGGAATATATATAAAAGAATATTATCCCATCATAAAAAGGAAATTCGGACAAATGCTGTAACATGAAAGAACCTTGATAACATTACGCTAAGTGAAATAAGCTGGTCGCAAATGGACAGACATTGTACATCCACTTACATGAGACACCTGAAGCAGTAAAATTCCTAAAGACTGAAAGCAGAAATGGTAATTACCAGGAGTTGAAGGAAAGGGGGAGCAGGGCATTACTGTTTAATGGGTACAGAGTTCCAGTTTAACCACAAGATGAGGAAAGTTCTGGAGACAGATGGCGATGATATAAGTGTAAATGTACTTAATCTCACTAAACCATACACTTAAAAATGGTTAAAATAGTAAATTTTATATGGTGTATATTTTACTGCAACTTTTTTTTTTTTAATATGGAACACTTCATGAATTTGTGCATCATCCTTGTGCAGGGGCCATGCCAATCTTATCTGTATCGCTCCAATTTTTTAGTATATGTGCTGCTGAAACAATCACTTCCTGCAATTTTTTTAAAATTAAAATTAAAAAACTCAAGACAAGCCACAGAATGAGAAAAATCATTTACAAATCATAACTGATAAGGTTCTAGAATCCTAAATATGTAAAAAAAACTCACAACTGAGCATCAAAAAGACAAACAACCTACTTAAAAATGGGCAAAAAAAAAATCTTGAACAGGCATCTCTCAAAAGAAAATATACTACTGGCTAATAAGCACATGAAAAGATGCTTAACATCATTAGTCATTAGGGAAATGCAAATGTAAGCCATTACAAGAAAGCATTCCACATCCCGTAGGATGACTGTAATAAAAAGAAGATAAATAGAGTTCTGGCCAGCCTGTGAACCCAAAGGTCGCTGGTTTGATTCCCCAATCAGGGCACATGATCAGATTGCAAGCCGGGTCTCTAGCCAGGTCTGTAGCTGGAGGAAGGTGAAAGGCAACCATACATTGATGTCTCTCTCCCTCTCTGCCTCTATCCCTTCCCCTCTCTCTAAAAATAATACATAAAATATTTTAAAAAATTATTTTAAAGAAAATAACAAGTGTTGTTGAGAATGTGGATAAACTGTAACCCTCATATATTGATGGTGAGAATGTAAAATGGGGCAACCACTGTGCAAAACAGTTTAACAATTCCTTAATAAGTTAAACATAGAATTACCTTATGACCCATCAATTCCACTTATAGATATTAAAGCAATTAGGAATTAAAACAAGTATTCAAACAAAAACACATGTACAAATGTTCATAGAATCACTGTTCACATAATAAAAAGGTGAAAACCCAAATGCCAATCAGCAGATAATGGATAAATAAAATTTGGTATATACAAGGTCTGTCCAGAAGGTATCCAGCCATGTACTATGAAAAATAGAGACATTTATTTAAGAAGATACAAGAAATATTGTACATAGGACAATGATGCCCCAGCCTCCCTAAAAGTAGGCAGCTTGGGACTTCACACAGTTCTCCTAATTGCCATCAGCTGCCCTGCTGTATTTTCCTGAATCCCATCAAGGATCTGAAATCTCCTCTTTCAAACATGATTTTAGTTTTGGGAAGAGCCAGAAGTCACAGAGCACCAAATCTGGGCTGTAGCAGGGCTGAGTCACCTAGGTGATTTGATGTTTTGCCAAAAAACTCCACATGAGATGTGATGCATGAGTGACAATGCTGTTACGGTGAAGCTGCCAATCGCCAGTTGCCCATAACTTTGGGCTTCTGATTCATTTGAATAGTTTCTGTGAAGGAATGTTCAAGCATATAGCAAAATTTGATGCAGCTTTGTTACATTCCTTGCACAGTTATTTTGAATACGATAGCCACACAGTACACAAGCTCATTCAATGGTGTCTACCACCCTCACTGACTAGTACAGTGAAGCTGGCATTGTTCACACATGCGCATTTCAGTCCACTCCTCTTGGCTGCCAGGTTACACTGATGTCATGCAAACCATTCTTGTTATATTAATAATGGCTGAACTTTTTCTGGACAAATTCCACGTACTACGTGAATTATTCAGCCATAAAAAGAAGCAGTGATAAATGCTACAACATGGATGGAAACTCAAAAAACACTGTGCTAAATGAAAAATTCAAGGCACAAAATGCCAAATATTGTATAATTCCACTTATGTGAATTGGCAGAATAGGAAAAGCCGTAGAGATCAAAAGCAGATTAGTGGTGTCCAGGGGCTGGAGAAATGAAGAAATGAGAAGTGAATGTTTAATGAGTATATGGTTTTGGTTTAGCATAAGGAAGAAGTTCTGAAACTAGACAGTTGTGACAGTTGAAGAACAATATGAATGTACTTAATGCCACTTAAATAAATACTTTAAAGTGCCTGAAATTGTAAATTCTGTTCTGTATATTTTATCATAAAACATCCTACTCTGCATAAATAAAATCCTATTCTAGATAAATGAAAAATGTAAATATGCTGTTTAACTCTTCTAGAACGTTTTTTCCAGTTTGTTTAGGAACATGCCAGTGATTTCTTCAAACTGCTCCAGATTCTTTAAGGCTATTTTTCATATAATGAATCTAAAACTAGAAAGTGTTGGCCCTGGCTGGTAGCACAGTGGATAAGGCGCCGGCCTGCCAACCCACAGGTTGCAGGTTCGATTCCCCTGCCAGGGCACATAACCAGGTTGCAAACCAGGTCTCCAGTCAGGTCTGTGGCTGGGGGCAGGTGAAATGCAACCATACATTGATGTCTCTCTCCCTTCCCTTCTTTCTAAAAATAATGAAATAAAATCTTTTATAAATAAATAAATAAAACTAGAAAGTGTTAACATTTTACATACGCATGGACCAAATTAAAATTTTGTTTGGTTATCAATTTGTTAAGTACTTCTAAAATCATGAATGTCTATGGAAGGGCACATGTCTATGTTTACAAATACAACTGGAAAAATCCAATTTCCTACTATACAATAAGGTAATTTTCTAATTATAGGTGTACAAGTATGCATTTCTTTCTCTTCATTGGAAACCTAAAAGGAAAATCACTTTAATACAAATGTCAAAGTTTATACAAGCCATATTAATCTACTTTTGAACACTGATGTGATAAACAATATAATAAACATTTAAAAAGCAGCTATTTCCCTAAACAATTTTTATGTGGCTAACCCCCAAAATATTCCTGGCTATCTTTGTGCATACATACATATGTCCTTTACTTTCAATTTAATTTATAATTGAGGACAGATATAAAGTTAGAAGCATTCTGAAACTACCATCAACCAACCAAGTAAACATTATATGGATATTGTTTACACAAACAACCACAAAATCTTACCAGAACTTATAAATTTTACAAAAATAAGACAAATGTAATCATAATAATTTAAACTTAAACCACATCAAAAGTAGAACTCTGCTACCCTTAAAACTCTTCATTTTTCAAAGGCCTTCCCATCCCCATCAAATAACAATTTGCTTCAAAGATCCATCCATTATATAAGAATTACCCATAGGATATAGTTTTAAGGGAAACTTGATTTCCATTATAATTTTTTTAAAGCCTGGGGGTAATAGGGGATCCTCTTTTTCATAAAGAAAACTTAATCCTCTTTTAAAACCCTACTCTGCCATTTTAGCATGAATGTCAATTACATCTGAGTTCAATTCATAGAGTCATATGCTGTACACTGCATAAGAAGAAAGGAAATGGGCACTTAGATGATTTATCATGCCATTCACAGTGGAGCTTGATCTTTGTCAGGTTTCAAGACTGACAAGGAAGTGTTCTTTTATTCTAAGTTAATTTTCCATTGTAGATTGCTAGGCTAACAGTTCAGGAAAGAAAATTACTAACAAAGGCTAGATGTTGAAAGAAGTTTTAGAATAATATTTTCTTGAAAGAATAGATTAAATCAGTTCAAATGGAAATATTTAAGATAACACATACATGTCTAATCACAAATGGAGGCTTATCTGTTTCTTTTTTGAATTCATAGGGTCCCAGATTTAAATGGGCCAGCCGCCGCCTGGTGTCTTCAGATAGCTCACACATGCGTCTTTTTGTGTAAGGAGATGGAGAGTGTGATTTTGAAGAAATTGTAGGCTGTTCGTAGTTTTTTGCATTTACACAATATTTATTCCTCTCAGGTGACTTGGATTTTTTCTTCTGTGATCTTGAAGTTCTGCTTTGTAGTCTGCCGAGTGATTTTTCAACTGGAACTGTATGGTAAGTATATTTATCCTAAACATAAAAAATAAAAATTAGCTTGGGTAGAAGATAGATAGATGCACGGGTGGATGAATGGTGGACGGATGGATGGATGGATAGATGGATGGATGGATGGATGGACAGATGGAGAGAGAGATACACTTTTAAAAAGTGGAAAAATAAGTCCATGAGTTTCATACAAACCAACAGCATCAGATTATTTTATCATCTTTCTTTCTTCTATAGCTCCTGATAGCTCCTGGACCTCTTCCCACCTTGTTCAATGACTTCAACAAGTAATTCAGAACTTTTCTACCTTAGCCTATTTCATTTACCTCTATGACATCACACTATGACTCACAGAAGCAGGCAGGAATGTTAGCACATGAAAGGACCTTGAGGTTTGATAAAATGCTCAAGAAATGAATCTCCTCAAAACCTTGGACTAAGACTTTCTATTTCTCAGCTTTAATGAATCTTCTTGTACTTGTCTTACATTTCATCATTATGCAGATCCATTGCATCCCAAACTCTGAAAATCCCTTGCTCACCAAAACTTTTCCTCAACCTGTTTCATTCTCATGGAATCTATTACTTGTCCCTTCAATGCTTCAGTCCTCCAAACCTTCAGGCATTTTTTACATTTTTAGTACCTCTTACCATCAGATCCAGGTGAACACATAACTGTCCACTTCAGCAATGTTGTGAAATTCCTACTTACCCACCTCTGATTATACTAAACCTAAAGTAATTAATCTCATCTTCCTTCTGTGTTTCTGAATGCTGAGTATTACTAGAGGAAGTCAGAAAGTGTGGTGTATCTATTACAGACGCATGTTGTCTAACTACCCAATCCTTGATAACAGCGTGTGATTCAAGGGGAGACTTGAAAAGTACTTTGTTGTCTTTTTACTCCTAAGAAACCTCCCTTCGTAGTGCTAAGTGACAGAGCCAAACTGAGCCAAATCAGTTTTCTAGATGATGACAGTCAGTGGCCACTGACCCACCTGAAATCAAGCCAGTTACCAGAACTGTCAAGTCCCTCCCCTGACCAAAAGGGCAGCCAACAGTGAGACCTGTGAAGGAAGCCAGACCATTGAGCCCTGGCCTAGCCAGTCTGGACCGAAAGACTCACCAGCCAATCCACAGAACTGTGAGAAACATTTTGTTTTAAGCCACCAAGTCAGTGTGACCTTTTACACTGCAAAAGCTACCTGCTTTGTCAGACTAACAAACATATTAATACAGTTACTATTGGTATTTAGTACTAAATTCTACTTTGCAGTAGGAAAAAATAAGTAGAAAACCAGTTTTATTACTGAAAGATCACAATCATATGCTTTTTTCAATCCATTCAGTTGGTGACAAAACATCTAATTTTTAAAGTTTCAAAAGAAATAAAGATCATATTAAGTGCTGTAAACCTCAATAATCACAATAATTTTTATGATTTTACTGTTTCATTTCAACAAAAAATGGTTTGTCTTATTCTTATATTTGAATCTGAAAATGCTTTTATAGCCATTAAAATTTTAATTGCAACTAATACTTTTAAATAAATTGAGCACTTTCTCAAATAGAGTCATAATAAGATTAAAATTCTGGCTATTAACATTTGGAATTTTAATGTAAATGTATGATCTTGATTACACTTATTCAGTCAGGCATTTTCTATTTTCCATTTCAATAATTGCCTCTAACTTCTCTTACCTAAACATTATGAGCCAGGCACACTACATATATTCTCTAATTTAATCTTTAAAGCAGCCTTCTGAGGAACTTGAAACCAAATCTGCTTGACTCTAAAGTGTATTTTCTTAAACCCTGTCTAACATCATAGCCTATTTTTTTAAATTTAGTTTTATTGTTGTTGTATTACATTCATCCCCTTTTTGCTCCCCTCTGTCCTCTTCCCCACCCACCCATTCCCTAACAAAGTCAATCCCACATGTTGTCCATGTCCATGGTTCCTCCATACTATGTCTCTCTGTTCAGTAAACAAATGACAAACAACATTGAAACAGCAAGATAAAAAGAGTCTTCCCAAAAGTTTGCAGAGAAAGATTGCTAAGTCCAATGAAACTACTTATGGAGAGCCAGTTTTACATTTAGAAAGGATTCTTCCACCAAGCTGTTGTACACTTAGAATGTCTATATTTGTCTGTGTATGTTGCTATACTCCAGACAAAAAGAGACTTCTCTATCCACCCACTATAAGGGCATATGTTAATGTGGAGAGAAAAATTTTGTCTCAGTCTAGGTGAGACATTTGTAACAACTTACAATTTCTAAAAGGCAAGCAGTGCATATATATCAGAAACAAGTCAGAAACATATCTCAGCATTTAGAAAGCACAGTTTGTTAGAACTCTAACAATTGCGCTTCAGCTTGCACTTAAAAAAAGATAAATAACTATAGCTATAGTCTGATGTAGAAATATCTTGCTAAATAAAATGATCCTTTTGAAAATTTTGTAACTCTAAGATACCTTTCTTAGCTTAAGTCACAGTTACCATCCTCAGCAAATTTACTCTGAAACTGATAATGCAGTAAGTTAACACTCCAATCTTCCCAATCTAGGTCCAGTCTTGTCTTCTTTGGGCCTCTGGGCTTTATGCATTACTGGCTCTTCATCATAGGCTGCACATTGTTACCTGGTCATAATGCTGCCACATATGAGTGATGCCTAGACATCAGCAGATCAGCTGTGGGCAGGATAGCAGAACAATCCTGGTGACTCAGTAAGAAATTAAGCCAGAACAGAATATTAGACTGAGGTATCTCAATTGCTAAAGGCAGTTTTCAAAACTATAGAAGGCTGGAGTGTCCAAGCTTGCCTCCATCTGACCGTACAAGTATGTATGGCAACTGAGCCACTGTCCCTTAAGGAATTAGAGGCACTGGAGAAATCACCAGTATCGCAAGCCTGAGAACCTCTGGTCGTGTTTGCTAAAACAGCATCCTTTGAGTTTTCTGCAGTAACCTGTAACTTCTGTAAGAAGTCTTAACCCCAACATATTGCTGACAGCCTGATTTCTCTGCATTAAAGAAAGATCCATAAAGTTCAAAACAAAACAAAAAAATGTGATGGCACCGTTTACAATGTGGACCAAACTTCTCAGTCTCACATTTCTTAAGATGTAATCAACCTGCTAAATCTATGATAACTACTTCACCTAAAGACTGACAAAAACAGTCAAAGCAGCTGCAGACAAAATTTTTAAAAATCCCATTTGCCAAATGCCTATAAATATGAACAAATAAATCAAACCATTAAATACTATAAATGACTTTAACCTGAGTGCGGCACTTCCTTGAACTTATCAGACATTCAGTAATCACTGAGGTTGTAGAAAATTCCAGCTTTGGAGCAATTCCCTGAGGAGGGGAAAAAAGGTATTATTAGACATTTCAATTTTAAAAAAGATAATTTTAGTGATTACAATGTGACCTTAAGTAACAAGCAGTTGTCAAGATTGAGCTGCTTTATTTGTTGGTCTGTGCTTCTTATTAAAGACAACATAATACATAATACTAAATGTGTGCTAGAAACAGTTTCATTGTTGATGATTCACTTACAAGTTGATTATATTACCCTTATGAAATACTTAATGCTTCCTTTCATTTTCAAGTATTTCCTGTCAAATTCTTTTAAACTATGATATAATATTAAAGTCATAAATGCATGAAAATACTTAATGGATTTCAGCTCTTTTTAATTTTACAACTGAAGACATATCAAACTACATAATCAAGAAATACTCTGGATAGTCTCCTCACTTAAAAAAATAATCACAGCTCCTAGATAGGCAGTTGTTGAAAACAGAGGAGAGATTAAGTCTCTCTCTACCAATTCCTCCAAAATTTTTTTCCCATAACGTAGCTACATTCAGATCTATAGATGATTCTTGCTTCTATTTCTTACAACATTTCAATCGTTAGCTTGAGATAAGAGAAGACAAACAATAAAATTCAAAGGAACAGTCACAAAGCACTTGAGACAATATTTGGATGTCCCCAATGTATGCATTCACCAAAACATTAAAAGCGAGTGCCTACCCCTGGCTGGTGTGGCCCAGTGGATTGAATGCTGGCTTGTGAGCCAAAGGGTCAACAGTCCAATTCCCAGTCAGGGCACATGCCTGGGTGGCGGGCCAGGTCCCCAACTGGGGGCTTGTGAGAGGTAACCACACATTGATGTTTCTCTCCCTGTCTTTCCCCCTCCCTTTCCCTCTTTCTAAAAATAAATAAATAAAATCTTTTAAAAAACAGTGCCTGTTGCTAGTGTAGCTTCACTCCAATGTGGTGGAAATCCAACATCTACAAACCCAGCCTTTGACTTACAAAGTTTAAAGTTTCAAACATCACACATGTTACAGAAAAACAAACCTGACTTGCTGAAAAATTACCTGAACAATCATTTTCTGCCAACAAACCTACTATTAATGATCTCCACTATGCCTCTTCCTTAGTTATCTGTTGTGACAACACATAAAACATTAGTAAATACTTATCTCACATAGTTTCTATGGGGAAGGAACCTGGCAGGTGCTAAACTGAGTGGTTCTGACTCAAAGTCTCTCATGAGACTGCAGTCATCTGGGCTGCAGTCATCCGAAGACTCTACTGGGGCTGGAGGGCCTGCCTGTAGAGAAGGCATACCGCTTTGGCTGAAGCCCTTAGTTCTTCCCCAGCGTTCAGCAAGGGCTTAGCTCCTCATCAAATAGACTTCTCCACAGGTTGCTGGAGTGTCCTCATGGCATGGCAGCTAGTGCTCCCAAAGATGGTGATCCAGGAGCAAAGCAAGGAGGGAACCACAATCCTTTTGTAATGTGGCCTCAGAAGCGCAACACTCATGCTTCTGTCATATTCTTAGCTGCCACTAAGTACAGCCCACAAATAAAGGAGGTAGGTTAACTTTTCAGTAGATGAGTATGTAACATGTGGACATGTTTTAAAACCACCACCGTCTACCCTTGACCACAAACTACTTTTATTCCTCTCATGTGTAAACTAAACTGAGGTTCAGTGAAGTGGGGGTGGGGGTGGGGGTGGGGGGGTGAACCATCCATGATTCTTGGCTCTACAATCTGGTTTTCCTTCCATCCTTTGAATTATCATTCCTTTGTAATAAGAGGTAGACCATGTTTGGAGGCATGTTCTGAGCTTTGGTTCTATAAATAGAATTTTTGGGGGCCAAAGGCCTTTTCATTTTTTAGGTCTCTCTCCTTTTCAAACCAGTTGTTTGAATTTGGTTTGAACCAGTTTTTTGAAATTGGTGATACTTCTGCCAATATAATCTCCTGAAAAACATTTGGGATCACTCCTGTAAATCTTATTAGAGTTCATGCCTTTAAACGAAAGGCATGGACTTTGGAGATTGCTAATGCCTTTAAGCATTTTTGAAAACTTTTGATTGATTACATTATTTTCTGAGGCAACATCTTTGATCTTACTGAGATTTCTTTTTTAAAAGATTTTATTTATTATTTTTGAGAGAGGGGAAGGGAGAGAGGCAGAGAGGGAGAGAGACATCTATGTATGGTTGCCTTTCACCTGCCTCCAGCTGCAGACCTGGTTGGAGACCTGGCTTGCAACCTGGTTATGTGCCCTGGCTGGGGAATTGAACCAGTGACCTTTGAGTTTGCAGACCGGTGCCTTATCCTGGCCACCAGCCAGGGCCTTGCTGAGATTTTAATGAAGAACTTTATAGTCACACTCTTGGTTTCACCATCAGACCACAATTTCCTGAAAGTGCCCTGAATGATTTTTGATCAGAAGACTGGATTGCAGTTTATCATTATTAGCCATGAGGAGAGGCTAGGAATCTTCAGAAATAGTAAATCCAAATTCCTTTTTGTTTAACTGCCTTTCCTTTTGTTTTTCTCTCTCCTCTCATATTTTTCCATAAGCAGCAGGGAGAAACCACTCTGAAAGTCTCCTTATACAGACCACCCATTTCATTCAGTATTTTTCTTCTGTGTTGCTAAACTTTCTGACTTTACACTATAAGACTTCCTTTTTCTCCTAGTTCCCAAAAACATTTGCCTCACTTTCCTGTAAACATGCATCTGAGTTTCGTCAAGGCTCTTCAATTGTTCACAAACACTTCAGCAAAGCTGTTCAACTGCTGCCCTTTGCAGAAGGACATTCAGAGTTGCTTAAATGTCCTCATACATGGCAGTTGGCTTCCCACAAAGCAAGTGACAAAAAGTGAATGCAGGAGAAAGCTACAATGCATTTAGTAATCTGGTCTAAAGTCCAATACTGTCACTTCACATTATATCTGTTAGCATCATATTGTCCACAGAATTAGCTCTGCCTTTGGAAGAGAGAAGTGTCAAATCATTTGTGACCATATTTTTATAACTACCATAGCCTAGATTGCAAATTATCACTGCACCCCACTCCACATACTGCTGGTCACATAGTAATCAATGTTTTAGCCATTATTTTTACTGATCTTTTAAAACCCATATCAATTTGGGTTCTCCAAAGAAACAGAATAGTATATGTGTGTATGTGTGTGGAGAGAGAGAGAGAGAGAGAGAGAGAGAGAGAGAGAGAATGCTAGCTTTATTTTAAGAAATTGTCTCTCACAATTATAAAAGTAGAAAGTCCAAAATCCACAGAGCAGCTGGCAGATTGTAAACTCAGGTAAAAGTTGACACTGCGGTCTTTAGTGAAAAATCTGTAAGCAAGCCAGCAGGCTGGGAACTCAGGCAGTGTTTCTGTGCTACAGTCTTAAGGTAAGATCCTTTATTCTTCAGAAAACCTCAGTTTTTGCTCTTTGGGAAGTCAGTTAATTGGATAAGGTTTACCTACACTATCAAGGGTAATCTCCTAAACTCAAAGTCAACTGATCAAAAATATTAATCACACTACAAATATCTTCAGAGTAGTACCTAGACTAGTGTTTGACCACACAACTGGGTGCCATACCTAACCATGTTGACACATAAAATTTATCACCACACAATCTCAAATGTCAGTTACTCTATAAAGTCTACAATAAGATGTAACTCATTCATTCAATTCAACCAAGAGGCATTTAACTACCTACTCCAGGCAAAGTACTGTGCTAAGAGTTAAATTCAAAAATGAGAAAACCACAGACTCTGTTCAGTCTAGAGATCCTATTGTCACCACAACCACCATCTCCACTGCCATCATCATATCATTAACATTATTCCATCCTACAACCCTATGATATCTCTGCATTATAGTGCTTTGTTCAACTTTACTCAAGTAGTCTGTGGTTGCCAAGATTTAACCCCAGATGTGATTTGACTTTTTGCCATAGTGATGGCTTCAGGATAGCCTAAAACTGATGTCTATGTAGAGTCACAAGAATTCTGAGGAAGGGTGAGCCACATTCTTTATCCCTAGGATTCTGACACCAATTTCAATAAGTAGGTTCTCCAATATCACACCAAGCAATTGTGATACCAGGTTGGTATCCTACAATTTAACTCGGTTTTGACACTACTTACCTGGTGACACCATCAGATCCCATAGGTTAGTCCCACAAGACTGTCCCCACCCTACTTCAGATGCCAATCACTAGTTTAGTTTGTCACTTTTGCTTTTGGCACGTTGGCTCTAAATGAAAGGTTCCCATGACCCCTTCCTCAGGTTCAATTAGTTGGCTGGAGTAGCTCACCAAACTAGAAAGGAATTGGCCAAACTCTCTCTTCACTATTACCAAGAAAAGATGAGATATAAAATGCCTTAGCAATGCAGTATCTCCTGAGTGTATGTCGTATGTAAGAATAACTCAAATTAAATAAAGATAGATAACTGTTAATGGTCCATACTCTACTCTTATGTTTTATATTGCCAATTTGGTATACTATAACATTTTTAAAAAACATAATTTAGAATTAGATATTTTTTCATTGCAAGTTTCTAGGTAGTTGCTGAAATACTCTTTGTGAAGACTTTCATAGTATAGAAGGTGGCTAGTTGATACTAAAAATATCCCAAAGGATGTATATTTTCACAGACTTGCTGGTTAGTTAACTTTTATGTTTTTAGCAAGCTGAAGTTGTTATTTCCTAGGATAAAGCATATAATAAACTTAGGCCTACAGGAAAACTTACTTAATTCACCATATTGGCTCGTATATCACTGCACTTTCATTACTCAGACTACTTTAATATTTATAAAGTTACTAAAAAATGGCCAAATTATTTCAAGCTAGGTAATTTTTGCTGTTTTCTTCTTTGAAACAGCGGAGGCTTTTCTCAGTTTTTCTAAGCGGAAGACATTTTCAAGGATGAATATATTTTGAAGTCATCCAATGAAAGTTGAAGGAAGGTGGGAGAATTTGGGGGATTCTGCTGTCACTATGCAGCTTTCACTTTTGGGTGTATAAATATATAATTCCATTTCATGACAAATAACAATCTTTCCAAACTCCTACTAATGAACTTTCAATTATGTCCATTATTTTTCACTATCATAAACAATGTGACAAATGAACAGACCTAAGAAGGCTCTTAGTGCGCCAGTGATAACCTGATATATATGAGGTCTGTCCTGAAAGTATTGTCCGTGCAAACTTTTAATTATATTGACATTGGCTTGATATTTTCTGGACAGGCCTCATCTGGCCTGCCTGTCACAGCCTGTGAGCACCTTTACCTTTCTTTACTAGATAATTCTTAATGGGGGCTGTTCCAACTTACATGGCACAGCGGTAAAACAGAGTTTCCTTTTTACACACCTGACATTGTCAAATTTATTAAATTTTACCATAATTTGGATTTTCTTAAACATGAATGAGATTGGGCACCTTTCCAAATGTTTATGGGTCATTCTTTTGAGAAATATGTAAGAGAGAAGAGAAACAAATAGAAAGATAGGGTCCTGCCTGGTGTGGCTCAATGGATGAAGCACTGGCCTCAGAAGCAAAGGGTGGCTGGTTCGATTCCCAGAGCACATGCCTAGGTTGCGGGCCAGGTCCCAGGGTGAGGGGCGTGCAAGAGGGAACCACACGTTGGTGTTTCTCTTCCTGTCTTTATCCCTCCCTTCTCCTCTCCCTAAAAATATAAGTAAAATGTTTTTTTAAAGAAAAGAAAGATAGGGATGGTGGAGAGGAGCAGTGGGAGAGGAAAAGAAAGGAGGAAAATGTGAAGAATGTAAGACAAAATAGCACTTGCTTATTTTTGAATAGACACATGGGTTTTGTTGACATGTTTTCATTTAATTTCAGTATGTTTAAAATAACACTAAAATTTCAGAAAACCATTATGTTTAAGCCAAATTAAACTTTGAATTAGTACCTCACATTTCAGATATTGAGGACTCTGTGGTGGTTTTAACAATAACCTTCATCACAAACTAATGCAGAAAATAGTAAGCACTTACTCGAAGGCCAGAAATCCTCCTCATGGTAACCTGGCGGTTTGAATCATGGTGTCCAGAAACTTGGTTTGGACCCGGGAACATGAAATCGCGTGTATTTTCATCATAGGTAGACAGTGTTTCACCCACTACAAGAGAGACACCCTGTGATTCAAATTATAACAAAATATTCTATTTAGAAACCAAATCATCAGGTACAATATATACAATGCCTGATGCCTTATTGAAATACCTGTTTCAGGGTCTTGGGTTTTTTCTATGAAAGGAAAATTAAAGTTATGTTAAATGGATTAACACATTTCCTTATTTAAACATGTAATGCATTCTACTAATTATCCATACCCCTTTTGAAGTAGAAATATTCATCTAAATTTAGTTAGTATCTATGAGTTCCTTTAAAAAAAAGTTTTTGTAAATATATCAAGTTGCTATGACATTTATATATCCAAAACTGAATTACAATCTCCACTCTATTTTTTTCTACCTGCCATTATAAGAGAATAGGTTACATGCTGAAAAAATAAATAAATAAACACTTTCTGGAATTTGTAGTTATCTGAATTTGGTATATATTTAATATTCAAAAATTTTCAAATTACTAGTTTTCAATAAAATAAAGCTCTATTTTTCACATAAATAGATACTTGTTTAAGATTGATTTCTTCTATCATCATAGATGTCAATAACAGAAATAAAACTATCCTCCATATTTCAACTCTACCTATTCTAAGGATTTGTAATGTTTGCTAAATTGGTAAGGTTTTATTCTTCTCCACACTCCGTAACAGTCCACACACAAAAACAAAGATTAAGTAACTACTTCATCAACAAAGCATATAACTTTAGAATATCACAAAAACCTAATAGTCAATTTCTATGAATGTCAGAAAACACACCAGAATTAAACCAAGTTATCTTTCACTTTCATTTATTATTATTCATTCAATTTTAGAACAATGTGTTCTAAGGACACTTATGTCAATCTTTCTGTATATGTTATTTTGGTCTACTGACATTTTACACATTGTGGACCAATATCAGAAACTTAAAATTGTTCTTAATTTGGGAAGGAGGAAAAAAGATGAGATATTTAAAAAGCATTTCATTGAAATGGGTTCACATGTCAATTACTTTATCAAAATATAATACAGTACCTGGTGGAACTAGTTGAATCAACTCAAACAATGCTGTATCATCTGAAAGATTAAAGAAAAAATTCCTTAAACAAATTAATAACAAACAAATGTTAGTTACTTTACCATAGCTGTATCAACAAAGTCAAAGTCACTGCTGGGTACACTACATATTGCATGTATTTATAGCTTAGTAAATTGTATATGAGTATGTGTACATATAAAGTGTATTTTTTATTGCTTTACTAATCTATAGTAGAGATCAACAACCTCTTCGAGGTCTCCCTTTTGATTTCTTAAGGCTATGTTTTTTAGTGTAGTTTTAGAGGTACAGAGATTTCCCATAATACCCCCTGCCCCCACACATGCATAACCTCTCCCATTATCATCATCATTCATAAGAATGGTACATTTTTTTATACTTCAAAAATTTATATGGAGCCAAAAACGCCCACGAATAGCCACCACAATCTTGAGAAAGAAGAACAAGGTAGGAGGAATCACAATACTGGACTTCAAACAATACTACAAGGCTACTGTCATCAAAACAGCATGGTACTGGCATAAGAATAGACATATAGATCAATGGAACAGAATAGAGAGCCCAGAAATTAACC